>JAVTVY010033315.1:0-155178 GCA_036873755.1 Hanleya hanleyi | reverse complement strand
AAATAAATTAGCAAATACTAGAATTTGACTTTGATAAAATGTGTCAAGGTCAGTCATTTTCAATAGGCTTCTGACCCTTCACCAGATGTATATATGGTATAAATTTGCAATGCCTGGCTAACGTCCTTCTTGCATGTCTTGAGATATCATGTCCATAAGAAAGATGGACAGACAAATGACCCTGATATGACGTACCCTTTGGGCACAACTTGCTGGAGGGGTAAAAAAAAAATGACTGATTTTCTCTATTTTGTATACAATCTACATTCAAATATTAACAAAATTTCCAGATTCCAGAATCCCAGTCATTAAATTATATGCTACACAGTGAAACCTATATGTAAGACGCTTGACATGTGTATGGCCTCAGTAAAACTGAATTTTATTCAAACCTCTGACACTGGTCAAATTGAATCATGTGACATCCTGATTTATATATAACAAGGTCTGTGATTGGGTGGTTGGTCAAATTGAATCAGGTGACATTCTAATGTATATATAACAAGGTCTGTGATTGGTCGGTTTGTATTGTGACTATACCTGTTCTGGGTACACATGTTCCATGTACCACTTGAAGGATTTACATTTTAAACGTTTTCTCAGTGCCACTCTCTCCGATATGTCACCGTAATTTATATCTCGCACACCAGGTCGAATTTTGAAAAACTCCTCCTACATAAAAACAGAAAAGCGATATCGTGATGGTTATTCCATAAAATCTACACCAATCCCTCTAATAATTCAATCACAGGAAGTGAAATTTCCCACCATAAAATCTGGGGTGATCAAATTTATTAGAACAAGAAGTTGAACACAAAATCTGAAATCATGCAGATAATCCATAATTTCTTGTTACTTCAATGATTTTAGAAGAGTCGATTGAATTCTGTCCCCAAATTTTGGGGTGATTGAATTTTGAAAGGGGGATTGAATTATTAGAGTGATTACCGTACAACAAATTAATCGATCCTTTCCCCAAAAGAACAGTAGAGCAACCCTGTACAATCCTGAAATACAATCCTTTTTATACTGGAATGGAAAGTGTGATTAAATATGATTTAACATCGCTTCAAACTGAAAAAGAAAGCACGAGATGAATGCCTTTTCAATATCAATGATGAGATTGTAGAAAAATACCTTTGCGAATGTGCGAGTGAGTAAAGTTTAACGTCACTTTCACCTATATTTCGGTCACATTGCGATGAACTAACAAGGCACCACCCAGCTGAGATTGAAATTATGCCTGAGATTTTAATTATACAGAGGTAAAAACAGTACATGGGTAACAGCAAACTTCACTCCCAACATGCCCAAGTAAAAACAGATTTTCGAAAGATCATGCATGTGGGGTTTTTTCATGTCGAACCAAGGTTTTCTCCCTTTGCAGGTTTCAAAAAGTTTGATCAACTGGAATCCATTGAAGGAAGAAGTGTGTCAGCATAATGTGAAAACAGTTTAAGTTTACATACCAAGGCATTCCACTTCGCATTTCAATGTTTCAATGTCGGACTTCTCATGTGACCTGGACTTGGCAAAGTGTGCATGAGGTGTTCATGAGCAGATTCAGATGGAAGTTGGGTTTTTCACGCGAAAATATTTTGGGAGAAAGGTCTTGCACCAAAAGATCACTCAAGTTATCAAAGAAGGGTGAGTAAGTGAGTGAATATGATTTAACATCGCTTTCAACACTATTTCAGTCATATCACGACATTGGTTCCTATTCCTTTTCACACCCGGAAACCACACAGGTAAGGTCCTATCCCTTTTAACACCCGAGACCCCATGGGTGGGGTCCTATTCTTTTTCACACCCGGGATCCCCATGGGTGTCCCAGTTAGTCGCCTCTTACGACAAGCTCTCTGAGGAGCTGAGACCTATTCTTATGACCTGGAGTGTGTTTATCAAAGAAATAAATATTTATGACCGGATAACTTAGAGATATACTTCGCCCTTTAGTTTCATCATTTGACAGGTAAATCTCAGAGTAAAGTTTGATTAAATACCGACCACCCATGTGAATCAAAGGTTCAATCTCACCACCAACCATAAGAATCGATTGCACGCATTCACCCATGACTCATAGAAAGATAAATAAGCCCACATCCTTTTCCTATACCGACCTTGTTCTGTGGAACAGCCCTAAATAGCAAAAGATTTTTTTAGTCACTTCACATCCTTTGTAATCTAGCTACTTCTGAAAATTGTATTTATTATATTATATTATTTCTCTGTACTCTATATAAATTATTTTTGGGCTTTTAATCCACCAAATATGAAAAATTTGAAAATCAATTTTCCTATTTCTAAGCTAAAACTTACCTTCACATACCTTATTGCTATCGTGTTCCTACGCGATTGCCCCATTGTAAAACCTTACCACAGAACCAAAAGAAATAGTCCCTGTAATGCCCCAATGCCCATGCGCGAGTACCCAGAATCCTCTCTGTCTGACCACTTCACTTCCTTCTTTCCTATTCAATCGCAGTGTGAATAACCCATTAGCGGGGAGGCTGGGAGGGCCATCACAGTATGTGAAGGTAAGTTTTAGCTTAGAAATAGGAAAATTGATTTTCAAATTTTTCATATTTCCTACAATGTAAAACTTACCTTCACATACCTTATTGCTAGAATATCATAGCAGGAGGAGGGAAATAGTGGTCAAACAGAAAAGTTCTCAAGCATAGGCCGCAAGGCAAAACAGGAGTCAGCGAGATAATCGAGTGCCATAAAGACATATAACATGACGGTATGGCTATCGATATAATCACCCAGCCCTAATATATACATATAAGCGGGCCTAGTGAATGGCTGACAAGCACTAGACCAAAACCTCCCGCCCCCCCCCTTTTTTGAAAATTTGGGGAGAGCAGACACTTACCAGATTTTAAAAAAATGGTAAAATCACTAGGAGGTCTAGTGTGTAGACGGGTCCGCAACTGACTGGGCAGCCACCAGGGGTCCCAGTGAGAAGATGTCCCATCGTTGGAGCGTCAGATCCCGGAGTTAGTGAGACACGAAGGTAACATTACTCCTCCAGTAGCAGGCCCTCATTATGTCGGACACGGATCTATTGGTCCATAGAGGCCAGGATGCCGCCATGGCCCTGACCTCATGGGCGGAGACCTTGGACAAGGAGATAACCTCAGGTGGTACGTCTGTGTACGCAAAACGAATAGTCTTGGCAAGCCAGGAAGATATAGTATTTTTAGATATCTCCTGCTTGGAAGAGGGCCCAAACGGGATGAAAAGACGCACCCGCCCAGCTCTCATATGCTCCACACGTGCCAGGTAACAGGAGAGAGCTCTGACGGGGCACAAGACTCTGTCATCGTCAACAGCCGCGGACAGGATGTTGGACAGAGCCGGGATGACGAACTCTCACGGAAGATTGTCGTAGAGGGACTGGTTCTTCGCAACAAAATCCGGGAGAGTAGATAACGCCACCCAGGTCCACTTAGGGTTGTATCTCAAAGACCTGAAGCCCAAGGCATGGATTTCTGATACGCGGGCGGCAGAGGCAAAGGCAATCAGAAATACGGTCTTGTAAGATAGAAACTTCAACTCACAGGTGCCGATGGGTTCGAAGGGCGGCTCAGAGAGTCGTCTCAGAACCAGAGCCAAATCCCATTTAGGAAGCTGCGGCGTCGGAGTAGGCCTCTCCACCCGAAAGGAACGAAGAAGGGCAGAAAGGTTGACGTCGAGTGATGGGTTGACACCTGTGGTCAATTGAAGTACCCTGGAGATAGCGGACCGATAGCCGTCGACCGTGGCCGGAACAAGCTGCCTGTCATGGAACAGATGCAAAAGGAAGTCTGCTACCTGGTGAACAGTGGCAGAGGTTGGAACAATTCCACGTCCAAAACACCAGGTAGCGAAGGACTTCCACTTGTTCTGGTACACCGCAGTCGTTGATGCTCTGGTGGACCGGACCATCCTTTCGGACGCTTCGACAGAAAATCCAGCCTCAACGAGCTGATGCTGGAGCACTTGAACGCGGTCAGTTGAAATAGACCGGGATTCGAGTGATACAGGCTGGATCTCGGCTGACGAAGCAGGTTCCACCAAAGCGGCAGCCGACGAGGTACGTCTATGAGAAGATCCATCAGGTCTGGAAACCAAGGGCGAGTGGGCCACCACGGAGCCACAAGGTAGACCACGCACGGCTGTGCTTGGATCTTCCGGAGGACTTGTGACAAGATTGCTGGCGGCGGGTAGGCGTACGCAATCATGTCGGACCAGTCCAAAGACAGGGCGTCGACTGCCAGGGCTGCTTGATCCGGAACGGGAGACACATAGGCCAGCAGTAGATGGTTCCAACGGGTGGCGAACAGATCTACGTTCGGCGTCTCCCATATCCGAGACATCTGGGCTAGGATGTCTTCGTGGAGCTGCCATTCGGTCGCTATTATCTGATTCGGTCTGGACAGTGCGTCGGCTAAGACGTTCAGATGACCGGGAATGTGGCGAGCTCGCACAGAAATTCCGTTGTCCCAACATAGGCTGAAGAATTTCTGTGCTTGATCCAGCAGTTGGGGAGAGTGAGTCCCTCCCTGCTTGTTTATGTAGGCGAGGACTGTCGTGTTGTCCGTTGCTACTAACAAGCGTTGGTTCTTGAGGTCTGGAAGCAATCTCTGTATGGACAGGGTTACGGCCTGGAACTCCAATACATTGATATGTAGCTTCCTCTGGCTGTCGTTCCACAAGCCGGATATTGACCTCGAACCCAAATGTGCTCCCCATCCTTCCATCGATGCGTCCGTGAACAGTTGACGGGACGGCTGAAAGGGTAGGAAGGTGACACCTATCATCACGTTCTCCGGCTGCAGCCACCAGCGTAGGAGACGTTTGACATCCTCTGTCACAGGGACAGTAGGATTCAGGTGCCGTTTCGGCCAATGGTTGTTGAGGTGCATCATCAACGGCCGAAGCTGCAACCGACCTCGAGGTGTTACATCCCGAGTTGATGTTAACAGGCCGATAATTGCAGCGAACTGGAGAGCACGTCTGTGCGATGCTGACAGGAACGTCGGCACCGACGTCAGAATTTTCTTCCAGCGGTCTTCCGGAGGTTTCGCTAATGCTGAAAGGGTGTCGTAGGAAACTCCGAGAAAGACTCGAGACTGGGATGGTGTCAACTCCGATTTGCCCTCGTGAGGAAGATAGCCCAGAGCAACAAGGACCTCCCAAACGAAATTGGTGTCCTTGCGGAGTTCCTCCCTGCACTGATTCCGTAGTAGGGAATCGTCGAGGTAGAAGTGGTACTTGAGACCTCTCGTGTGCAGGAATGACGCCACCGGGTTGAAAATTCTGGTGAAGACCCAAGGGGATGTGGATAGTCCGAAAGGGAGCACGCGTAACTGGAACTTCCGGTTGCCAACCAGGAAGCGCAGATACTTGTGATGAGCCCTGTAGATCGGAACATGCAGATATGCATCTTGGAGGTCGAGAGACGTCATCCAATCCCCTTGTAACAGAGCCGAACGAATAGACCGGAACGACTCCATCCGGAAATGAGGAGGCGGGGCCAAGAAGTCCTTGTTCAACCGACGCAGGTTTATAACCATACGCATTTCGGTGGTGTTCTTCTTGGGGACCAGGAACACCGGAGAATAAAAGCCCGGGGACAGATCGTTTGGCGGAAGTTCTATAGCTGCACCCTTCACTACCAACTTGTCCACGGACCTCTGAATCTCCATCAGGTGCTCCCGACGCACTGGAATTCGAGACGCCCTGGGTGACGTAGTCAACGGGGGAGTTGTGGCGAACTCCAGCCGATACCCATGACGTAGGGTGTTCAACACCCACGAATCCGCCTGGATTGCCTCCCAATTCCTCCAAAACCTTACAAGTCTCCCGCCTACCGGAAGCGCCGGATCTGGTGGAATTGGGAACGGCGGCAACGTGCGGTCTCGCCATGCAGAAAGCACATCTGCATGGCCCGTGTCCTCATTTCTTGGAAGCTCTGGCGGACTTCCCTTTTCCGCCACCACGTTTAGAGTGGCCGCTCCCCCCTCCCTTCGAACCTCCGCCGGATTTCGAAGAGGAGGGTACATCCTTCTTGGCACCAGCCCCGGAAGAAGAACTTGAAGATGAAGCTTTCTTCGGGGCCGAGGAAGACGACGTCGCGGCCTCGGGGGCCGATCGCTTCCTCTGTTGCGAACCAAAGTAAGAATGTGTGGTCCTGGCAGCGGACATTTCATTCTGCAGCTCAGGTAGTACACCGGCAAACAGAAGTCCTGAGGCGGGGGACTGCTCCCTTAAGGTCGATCTCACACTGGCCGGGGTATACGTAGGCAGGGCCGAAAACAGTGCAAGACGCCTTAAGTGTACAAACATAGCGGACATGAAGACTGAGGATGCCATCAAGTCCGCGTCTGCACGCGCAGCTGCCGTCAGGAAGTCCTTCATCAGGTTGACGTCATCCACCGGAACAGATACGTAACCGGAAGGTGACGTTTGGGGTATGCGATTAAGAATCGTGCGAATGGCGTAAAGAAACCAATCGAGATGGGAAGTAATCGCTACCTCCTGTCTAGAAGTGTCCTCCAGTAGACACATCTGACGAACAGAAAGAGGAATGTCTTTCTTCGGCGGAGAGACTCCAAGAAACTGATCGAGTTCCGGTTCCTGGACTGCTGCTCGATCATGCCAAGGTGAGCCGTGTACTGAATACGACCGGAACACGGGTCGCTCCAGCGGGAAGACACCAGTAGATTTCTTAAAAAGAGATCTAGACTCCTGTTGTCGTTGCCTCTCATCTTGGGTCTTAGGAAGTGAGAAGGCGTCCCGCATGCGTTCAGCACATTCAAAAACAGCTCTAGAAGGCGGAAGTGACGTGCGATGTGACGGCTCTTGTCGGAGATCAGACATCGCAGTAACCCTTCTGGATTCTACAATTGGCGGAGGAGTCATATCCGGAAACAACTCATAAAGGCGAGCCAGTGTATCAGAGTAACTGGACGCAGCGAGGTCCGGATCAGCATCGAACAAGGAAGTCCGTTCTTCCGCTTCCGTCTCAGCGTTATTCACTGTCCCGGGATTCACAGGGGTAAACCTGGGCACAAACGAGGGAGGTGTAGGTCTACTAGCCTGCGAGAGATCAAGTGGTAGCTGAGGATGGGAACCGGAAGTCGGCCTCCTTGATGATACGGGGCGAGGTTGATAGCCAGCCCACTCGGGCACCGGAAGTGGTGTAGGAGATGGTGGAGGAGGCATCAACATGTCACGCTGTAGGGCTGCGAAGTCAGCAGACAATCTATTAAACCTATCGAAGAGGCTGGCAGGAATAGATGTTGCTGGAGGACACTGCCTATCAGAAGGGGGAAGTAAGGCAGAACCGGAAGCAGCCGCATACTGGGACATCGCCGGCCTAGCTGGGTATCTAGGCAGATGTGGGTGAGCAACCCTCACTTGTCGTCTCGGTATAGGTGCATGATATGGCATAGCATATCTGACAGGCCTAGGAGAGGGAGAACGGAAGTGAGCACCCGATGTACCGGAAGTCGGATGTGTAGGAATACGTGCAGTAGGAAACACACGACGTGGTACATCAATAGGTCGGACTACAGAAGCCACAGAAGGGTATGAAGTAGGCCTATACACTACACTGCGTACAGGAAGCGGAGAGTACGGCGGTGCAGCATAGGGAGCCGATCTGCTATACATCGATGACGTAACCGGAAGTCTGTTCATCGATGACGTCACTCTCGTGTCATACATCGATGAATGACCCGGAACCCCATAACCAGATGGATAGGCAGGAACATCATACGCAGAGGCAGTCCTATAGTAGGATGAAGTAGCTGACATCGGAGCATGCGCAGAAACAGGAGCGGAAGTTCCGATGTGATACGATGATACCGGAAGGTAAGACGATACCGGAAGGTATGAAGTCAATGGTTGCATATAAGCATCCGAGAAACTCGGAGCTACCGTTGGCCGGAAGTCATAACTGGACACAGGCACACGTTGACGCTGGTCCGGTTGAGCAAGCTGCGGGGGAGCTGACAAAGGCTGCTGTAAAGGTGCCCTGGACAGCCTGGGAACATTCAGTAGGGAATGACCCGACGCAGGAAAACCGGAAACGGGTGTAATAATCACCGTAGACTGCACTGGGCGAGGTGATATTACGGACGCTGGAACAGCTGACATCTCCGTAGTTGGTATAGACGTAGATGAGCTGCGCCGAGATGAAGACAGATTCTCCGGAAGTGACGAGTCCTTGACCACGGAAGTCACAGTCTCCGGATTGACAATCCGAAACAGGGGACCCTCAGTCGGAAGTGACGTCATAGATGTCGGATCAAAGTTGGCCGTCAAGGTCAAGGGCGTCCCGTGCAGTAACTTACCTACGGGACGTCCGCCATCTTTGTTCGCCATCTTGGCCCCTGAAACAGAATTTGTACATGGAGGAGGAGAAATACTGACTACATTCGGCAAATTACTAGATGGAGTTACACTCATATCCTGCGTAACGGACATATCAAGAGAGGCAGACTCGTCCGGCTCGTTCACAGGTGAGCGAGACGGAGAGCCGACCAAGCTCTCGGCACAATCGAAGCCGGGCGGGGGCAAAACTTCACTGGCATATGAACCGACAAGATATCGTTGGAATACATCGTCGGTCCATAGCTCGCATTCTGCACACTTGGCATACTGATCGCACCAGATCCCTCTACACGGCGGACAAGCTGAATGCGGATCCGTCGTGGGTTTGGATCGTCCACATACAACACAAAACACGGACGCCATCTTTATTATGATTCGACAATACTCCCGGACGATGTTTGAAGTCCAGGTAGGTCTCGAATCCAAGGAATTTGGTAATATTCCTTCTTCTCTCTCAAGGTAATATCCCAGGAAATCTCCGTAGGTAATCCGAGGTTACGAGTAAGGAATATCGTGGTATTACAGATGTAGATCTTGAAACTTTTACGGGAGCACAATGGAACTACGTCTGACCGCTACGATTGTAGAGGAAAGAAGGAAGTGACGTAGTCAGACAGAGAGGATTCTGGGTACTCGCGCATGGGCATTGGGGCATTACAGGGACTATTTCTTTTGGTTCTGTGGTAAGGTTTTACAATGGGGCAATCGCGTAGGAACACGATAGCAATAAGGTATGTGAAGGTAAGTTTTACAGCGTAGGAAATAAAGACGTTGGGCATTAGATGGCAAATGACGTTGAACCAACGTCACTTTAAACGTTGGCAATCCGATGATGATCCAACGTTGGACCGATGTCAATAAAAAGACGTTGGCACAGTGTGGGCTGGTGACGTTAACCCAACGTAATTTTGTCCAGTGGCCCAACGTTAGCCCAATGTTGGCCAAACGTCAGCGTTGGACAGACGTCAAAAAAAAGACGTTGGGCATTAGGTGGCAAATGACGTTGAACCAACGTCACTTTAAACGTCACTTTTAGCGATATAAAGAGATCAAAATTCCATGCCGAATACTGTTATAAATTTGAGAAATAATGTTTTTTAGTCGTGCTAAATCGTTATTTCATGCACGGTTAGCGTGGGAAGGTTTATATTTTTGGGCAAGGGTGAATCCCACGCCTTAAAAACCTTCCCACACTAACCATGCGTAAAATAACGATTTTGCATGCCTATGAAAACATTATTTCTTTAGTTTACAACAGTAATGGGCATGGAATTTCAATCTCTCTATATCGCTAAAGTGACGTTTAAAGTGGAGTTGGGTCAACATCATTTGTTGAAAAACTTCGAATTATTGCAAATATTTACAAACACAATATTTTTGGTTCGAACAACTTTATTTTTACAAGTTAACAAGATTCGAGCACAGGTATAAAAATTAAAACCACAATCCGCATTTATATGTTATTAAAGCAAAAACAAAACAATACTTCCCTATTCATATTTTCATCATAAGTGAACTGGGCTTTTGAACTCACAATTATTCATAACTTGGAACATGATGAAATCCATTTATGCAGTGATTCGTGTTCAAATAATTTGACCGTTCGACCTAAAAAAAATTAAAATAAGAGTCTTCTTTGGAATGCGTAACATGGAAGATATTTCCATTTTTGAAGATTGTTTGGCCTGAATGACCCAATATTTGACCTATTGATCTAAAAAGATAGAATTCTGCTGCGGACAATGTATGAATTGATGAAAGGAAATTGTAATCACATTTTAGGACCTCGTCAACCGAAAGGTGGTACCGGTATAATAATGTTCATTACCGCGAGTTTTCTGTCTATTCAATGGTTTCAGTTCCAATGGCTTCCCCGTCGGCGTCTTCAGCATCATTGGTCTGTTCCGGCTTTCAGCAGCCAGGAACAAATGGAAAACAAATACATGGATCAATATTTACATGAAGAAGAAGTGTTAAGGGGCTTCAATACGGTGCAGCATCACTGACCTATTGTAACATGTTTGCTGTTGCAATTTTCAGTTAAATACAACAGTATAACATTATTAACCTGAATTACATATCAGGGATTCATAGACGTCCGTTTTTACTACCGTTAAACGGTAGAAAAAAAATGTCAAAAACTGAATATAGACAGCAAAAAACTCAAAAGTGTACGTTTTGGACAAGAAATACTCAATGTTTTTGACGAAAACTCAATACTCGAAATGGTGCAAATTATTTCAGTGATGTGAAAATCATCGCCGATCCTTCGACAATTTGCGAGTTCTGCGAAACGTACACAAACGTATTCAGATTTTGCTGACGTAATGCGCTAACTAAACCTCGGAGACCTTTGCTCGATTATTTTTTGGGAGCCTCGAATGCTCTCTGTAATGGTTCCCGACTGGCGCCGAAGGTATGAGTGTATTCTCCTTCGCTCGGCTGCTGGAGCGAAGCTACCTACGTTAAACCCAACAGACGAAAACAGTCTATATGAAGGAATTGAATGCTAGCTGGCGGTCGTACACGAGGGTGAAAATGAAACCTGGTCCTGGGACATTTTGGATATCATTTAGCAGATGAATTTGATTCGGATTCGTTCATAATTAGAATGACAAACAATTTTCCCTAAGACAGAACATCGGGCAAAGTAGAATCAAGCGGTAGGAAATTTATGAAAATAAAAATGGATCGTTGCTACGGCCGAGACATTGCGTGTATGATACCCGTCATGAACAACAACAACAACGACAACGCGGTCTAGAACTTTACGTTGAGAACATGTATTTCTTCAGAAGTCGGTTTATTTGAGGTCTAGATTTTAACTTTAACGGCATTGCATTTCTTGTTTATGTCCGTGAGTCTTGAATTTTTGTTGGTAATTTTTATCTTTCACTGTAAAAACCATCATGGTATAAAATGAGAAAATGTGGTACAAAAATATCTGGAATTTCCTTATTTTTTTAAATGTTTTTGCGTATCTCATATAAATCCATAGCCTAGCCTTTATATAAAGGTTCATTAATAACAATTGTTGATTTACTGCTTGTCAGGGAATGCAGCAGGTGGACAGATTTTTATTTATTTATTTATTTTTTTTTTTTATGATTATTATTTTGTTTTGCAATGCAGACAATTCCCATATTTGTTTCATATGCAATACAAAGATACAAATGAAATAAAATTAAGAGTATATACTTACCACCTACCATACATGTTTAGGTTGAATACTGCTCATCAATGGAGATAATCACTCGCCTGAACTAATTTGTGCTATTATAGGTGTGCTAACCACCCTCCTCAGAATAAATGAGGCGATTTCAATTTTTCCCATTGAGAAGTTTACATCTAGTTGTGCAGTAACTGGCACTAGTGAAAATGGCAACTGGTCACGAAATGCTTGGTTCCGCAAATTTGGATTCTTTGGATTCTCGCAAACTAAGCCACTAAGAATCCAACTGGATTCTCGCAAAATTTTGCGAAATTCTACCCCTGCAGTTCCTTTGTTCTGAAGTTTGACGGCAACCATGCGATGGACGTAAAGTAGAAGTCTGAGTTCAAGACATCATTCTGCTTGACAGCTGCTACATCTTACGCGAAAATCCGCTGATGATGTAAGGATTTTATAGCGTCTCTTGCAAGCGTTATATGATAATTATCTTTGAATGTTTATGATAGTTTGTGATCTCTTACCGCTGTTGGTGTTGCTACAAACACGAGGTCCAAACAAATGAAATCTATTAAAATAAGTGAGCAAGTTACAATACAGAACATGTGTTTTTTTGTTATTCAGATGACCATTGTCCAAATCACATTAGATAGCTCACATTAGTACCACAGAAACTATTTGTTCATATCTTAATTGGTAGGGTTGTAAAAACATTCAAAAACTCAATATCAACTTGTGGGTGGGCCGTAAAAACTTGGAAAAACTCAATTTGAGCATAAAAAGAACTCAATATTTTATAGTGGGTAGTAAAAATTTGGACTTCTATGAATCCCTGCATATGTGCAAAATTTCATCGAGTTATTAGCTAAAATCAGAATAGTGATAGTACTCTACATTGGCAGCAAAAGTTACACTGGATACCAGATTCTCTGCTATATCACAGGGTGAGCAAATTTCTTTTGAGACAAGTTTAATTTTATTATCAGAAATTACTCAGGAATATTCAGGGAATGATCCTGAATAGATCAGGTTGCACATCCATAACTCAATTTCAGGGTTTCTACATGTACCTGAAAGCCAGGGATAATTTCCTGAAATTCAGGTATATCATCCATGAATTAAAGCTAAATTATCTGAATTTTAGGGGATTTTACGTACCTGCATAGGGTCGGGAACTTACTAATCAGGGTGGTAAATTTGCCTGAATTTCAGGGAAAATCCTCTCATTCAGGGGTCTTCTTTTTCTGAAATTCAGGTAATTATCCCTGGATTTTCAGGTAAAATCCCTGAAATTGAGTTGAGCCGCCTGATCTATTCAGGATTATTCCCTGAATATTCTGAGAGTGAGGTAAAAGTCCTGAATTGATCAGGTTGTATATCCACAACTCAATTTCAGGGATTTTGGCTGAAATTCAGGGCTGATTAGTAAGTTCCCGACCCTATTCAGGTATGTAAAATCCCATAAAATTCAGGTAATTTAGCTTTAATTCATGGTTGATATACCTGGTTTTCATGAAATTATCCCTGGACTTAAGGTTTATGCCCTGAATATTTCTGAGAGTGTACGCAATAAACATTTATAAGGTGTACGGGTAGCACGAAAGGCTGTCTTTTCATCATACAGAGAAAATCACAAACCTTTTTTTCTTCTCTGCCGCCTCCTTCCTACCTTCATCACAGTCTGTATTGAAGGATTTAGCCAGGATTTAATCCTTTCTTCACAATCTGCAATTTTCATCTCTGATTTCCTCAACACTTCTGCAAAAATAGTATGTTAGCACTAATTCATCAAGAAAATATATATTTGGGAATGAGGTAGTGTCATGCATGATGCTATCATCATTGAAGCCTAGTTCAGCAGTGCTCATAAAAAGATACTACAGTCGTATATATATGCATGATTAGCTGAAGGTGAATGGCTATATTATTGTTAAACTACTTTAGATATTAATATCATAGTAGTTTACAGTTTGTGGCTGATGTGATGTTTACAATCAAACTCCATGTAGCTCTGGCAAGTGTGAAGTTGAACGGTTTTGTTTTTTCTGAAGTTGTAAGTTAACTTTGACTGTCATGCTGATCTCTGATTGGGTGATGGGCTTTCAAACAGCCACTCAGCCAATGTGAATCATAGAAATCATAAATATCAAAGTTTAGAAATGCTTTCTTTTTTGTGTGTTTTATGGTGAAGCATGTGTGTATCACTATCAAGTAGAGTTAGTCCAATAAACAGGTATTGCAATATATTTAGTAACAATCAAGGCTATTGTCACTTGATTGGTTGTTTAGCATGACAGGTCTAAATTAGATACTTATAGAACCTTTAAAAAGAGTTTTGAGATGGAGTCGCAAATATTAAGTATTCCAAATCGAAAACATCGGTCAGCTTTGTTGAGTTTGAGGATTAGTGCACACCCTCTCCAAATTGAAAGAGGAAGGTACAGCAAAAATAGCATTACCGATCGACTCTGTAGTTCTTGCAAGGTAGTTGAAAATGAATCTCATTTCTTGCTTTCCTGTGGTAGACACAGTGAAAAACGTGCTGAACTATTTAATGCTATTAACGCTACTAGACCTGGGTATATCCAAGATAACAGCTCAAACTTATTCACTGCCCTTATGTCAACTAAAAATCCTTGTATTCTCCGTTGTGTGGCAAAATTTGTTTTCGAATGTTTCGAAACATACAAGTAAGGCTTTAAGGGCACTTCCCTTATATTTGTTGTAATTTAATGAGGTACTAGTATATCTGTGTATCATGTATCATGTATCATGTGTTGCCCTTGACCCCTGCCGGGTGAAATTGTGCAAATAAATCTTATCTTATCTTATCTATATTTTGAGGGCAAATAATTAAAATGGTTGAGGGATTTACAGAATCATGAATAAAACTCACCCATTTTCTTCAAATTCATATATAAGTGATTCACAATTTAATCATTAATAATAAAAAATTATAACATCTAGCATGTGTATTTAAATAATCAAGGTCATGCTAAACAACCAGTTAAGTGACAATGGCACCCCCCCCCCCACTTTTTGAGTCTGCAACGTTATAAGTCCTATTTTAGCACCAGTCCATATAGAGTCCAGCCCCCTCCCCCCCCCCACTTTCGTGCTCCGACGCCCCTGTGAAAAGGAAAAATGCGAAAGAAAGAGTATATACAGAATCAAAGCTTCTAGCTGCACTTTGCAAGTCATGCAATAATGAAAAATACCGACTGCTGAAATATAGGTAAAAAATACTTGTGCATATAGCCCTTTTTTAACCCTCTGAAAGCACATAGAACTTTTGTTTTTCTAATTTACTTTTTAATTTACATTGTTTATTTAAGAGAGGCATCATTTTGCATTCAAGATTTGTCTGAGGATTATATTCATTATGATTGATGTTGGTCACCAAATATGCATAGGCTATATTATTGGTTATAATCCACGATTAATGATTTTAACGAAGACGTCCTATAAATAATGCTTCTTGAATCTCAAGTCATTTTACGATAAATTTGTATTTCTTAAACAAAAGCAAATTACGATAAGTTACGAGTATTCTTTAGCTATTTATTAGGTTACTTGAAGTATCTTGATTGATGATCAGGTTACCGCGAAGGCTGACCGAGGTTGCTCGAATTCAACCTGTTAAAGGTGAGACCGATCCCAGTTTTCGACGGTCGACATTTCACATGGTACATTTGAGCAAATTTAGTTTACAAATTCTCATACTGTAAGACATGAATATGCTATGAAAACTTACCTGAAGTTATTGATAAGCTGCTGATACACAATGATGATGACGAGAGATGCGGTAGATGAATGAGAGGACGTACGGTACATCGAGACTGCTTGCCTCAATGCCTGCCGCACACTTGAGAACATGCAGACGATCCAATATGGCAGCGATTGTGCGCGGGAAAATACTTCGTTGCCGATCGGTTTGAAAGACGAGGCAATCTTCGATATAAATTATTTTCGCTTGAGATTCATTGGCATATCAAAATGTTTTTGTATATTACCAATTTATATCAGGGTTACTATATTATTAAGTCACGCATACATAATACATCATTTGCGTCGGTAGTACGTGGTGCTGGTGAATGTTGAATGTTGGGCAAATGTCTGTTTAACGACGTCGGATAGGAGTCGGAAAGACACCGTCGATTTCACAACGTTAGCCGACGTTGTAAAACTGACTATACATACTCGTCAATTTACCAATGTCGGTACAACGTTGGCAAACAAACGGCGATATCCCCGACGCAATTTACCATGCGTCGGTAGTACGTGGTGCTGGTGAATGTTGGGCAAATGTCTGTTTAACGACGTCGGATAGGAGTCGAAAAGACACCGTCGATTTCACAACGTTATGCCGACGTTGTAAATCTGACTATACATACTCGTCAATTTACCAATATCGGTACAACGTTGGCAAACAAACGGCGATATCCCCGACGCAATACCAACGTTGACAAATAGTCGGCATTCCGACGGCGACAGTGCCGACCATTGCCGACGTTGATCCGACATCGTTCTGTTAGCTGGGTTATAGTAGGCTACAGTGTGCGAGCTTCAACAGGATCTCTTGCGTCTATATTCGCTCAAACCGCCCCTCCCTAGACCGCCCACACATTATTCTTCAAAGTCCGAGTGATCTACCTTGCGCAGATGGCTCCACCGCTCGTTCCAGGAAATTCCCAAACTAGATTCGCCAGTTTCTTTTTTTAAGTTGCGGAGCTACAGTGATCACCACGACGCGGAAAATCGGGGGCCGCTATGACCACAGAATCATTTCCAAACCCTCAGTCTAAAACCATGTCGGTCGGAGAAGGGGATTCCCCTCCCTCGCTACATAGGGCACACATCTGACATGTCCAATCTCGTGTCTTGCCTTGGTTCAGAACACCTCCGCGCTTTTACCGGAGCTAGTGGACAAATCCCGAGCCATCTGGTACCCCTACCAATCTTAACATGGTCTGTGGACTGTATGTGCCAAATAACAAACCCTGTCTGGGGGTGTCCGAAGCCTACACACACGCACTAACATGTTCAGATTCCCCAGACACGCTCTGACTTCTTCTGACATAGAGAAAGCGCATTTGGGTGTTACTGGTCCTTAAATCATATTAAATCAATGTCAAGTTAAATCACTTGATTAAATCACGTGACCGGAAGTGACTTTTGGCCCTGCACAATGGTGTTTCCTGTGTTTGATATGCGTATGCGCAGGGTCAAAGGTCATTTTTGGTCAGTAGATTTAATGAGGTCAGTAGTCAAGTAGTACCCAGATACACTTTCTGTACTACTGTTCAACAAGAATTTAACTCCGAATAGAGCACATAAAAACATTTTCTGATTAAATATTTAAACGTATGTTTGTATGTAAAGCTATACATTGAAATATTGAATCGCATTTTCCTTCAAACTTCCTGCTTTTCTGTGATGAAACGTGGACAAACTCCATTTTATTTCATATCAGATTATTACATTATTTAATACATTTTCTAGTAGAGCTCTAGCTCATGGGAAAAGAAAAGAAATATTTAGGCAATATCTCAACCCTTCAATACTTTTTTTTTCAAGTACGGTACTACATGTATATTCTAAACAAATAATTGATAACATAAAATTAAGGGTGAAAACAAATATTGAACGAAGATATACAAAGACATAAATTCATTTCTGGCGCTCGATGGATCAAGCCTATTAACAACATGCTCATTATCAATATATTAAGTGATTCTGATTGGTCCGATTGGTCATTATATCGTCTGGTATCCGGAAAAAAACTCAACTTTCTCCCGTTCTATTTTGCCCTAGGGAAATATTTCCCCGGGTACGATTTTCGACTGACATTGTATACCAGCAACAAGCAACAACAACAGTGGCTGAGATGTGCTAATTTCATTCGATTGTTTGTATGCAAAACTTGTTGGGATCCTGTAAAAATGATGGAACTAAATTTATCTAGGGTTGACTACGTGCAGGTATTGTGGGATTAATACGTTTTATTCCGAGTAGATCGGACCAAAATACAATTGTGGGAGTTTTGACATGCAGTATCGAAAACAGGTCACTTCATGGTCTCTAGCTCCGGTGGGGCCTTCTTCTTATCTTCGTGAGAACAAGACTCCGGAGCCAAACCACTCATCAAATGTAGTTGTTGAGACTGGCAATATTTGCGGAACTTGTTGACCATAACCAATATGTCCACTTGCCTTTCATAAGACACCTTGTTTGTGATCCTTGATAATGGAGTGACTGTCCATTCTTAGCTTTGCAAGACATCTAAACTCGGACAAGTGGGGTAAAACCGTCCACATCACTGCTGTGCGTGTTTGTCGCGCTGTGTTGTGGCACGTAATCGATGTTCTGATAGATGCAAGTTTTACCCCCTCGGTTTCGATCTTTGTCTATTACAGCGTTAACAATTTTACTTTCATTTCATTTGCTTCAATGAAACGGTACCACAACTGACCCAGTTTTCCATTTGGAATGAGGTAGAAGTTAAAAGCGCTGAAAATTGTGAAGAATATGACAGATCTTGTTAAATTTGTGAGTTAAGTGTTGTACTGTAGAACGGTGAAATATTTTTAAAAAAAACTGGCATGATGTCACTCGACCCTGTGGACGCTCCCATTTTACAGTCTTTGTATGGGAGAGAACTCGGCCAGACAATCTGTCAGAAATTATCCGTTGTGTGGCTGAAGGGTCATAGGAAGCTCAGACGAAGTCTTGAAGAGGTCAGCGTGAATTTAAAGTGCATCCGCAGGACTGCTTTGATACTACAGTGTGAACATATTATATCGCTAGAACAAGCTCGGAATATATGTACTGTCAGTGTTGGGAAGAATGAATTTTACTGTGCTTGAAGAAACTAATTGTAATACCAGCACAGCACCAGTAGCAAATGTATTGAAACAATATTGATTTGAAAAGAATCTATCATTGATGATACATCAAAGTAAGGCAGAGTGTATTTGTTTGTTTTGTCTTTTGCTATCTAATATTTTAATCCATTTCAGGTGGGAATCACATCACAGAAAACTATGAAACTGTTGCCACTTGCTGGGAAAACACAAAAGGTTAATACCAGAATCAAAAATCAGTCCTTGTACAGGGATATCACATTTGAGTTTGTACTGAGATCATTATCTAACATGTCAAAGGATATTTCTTACAGAATTTTATATAAAAATGTGGTTGTAGTTTGTTGAATACCGGACTTGCGGTAGAGCTGTGTCGATAGCACCGGCAGGTGCATTGAGATTGACTCAAACAGGTTTTCAAAGCGGTTTGTTGATCGTGTCTCTTTCCTATCTCTTTAGCATGGGGTGAGTTTTTAACTATTGATAATTAGCCAATTATTCTGTTATTCCAAGTTCCATTTATGAAAATTTTGGCAACTTCAAGTTGGAAATAGTCCATTAAGAGTTATCATTGATTAAAAATATTCTCTGTGCTGAAAACATAGGAAAGAGAGTGGAAGAATAAACCACAGGTGAGCCATGACTCCTGCACCTGTCTGTGCTATCATTGTGGCTCTGTTGTTAAAGGATTAACTTGATATTTGTGTCAAGGTCCAGGATTGGAGAGACTTGACGTGTGTCAATTTATTAAATGTGAGAGACTTGACAAATGGCGGTGGATTTAGTTTCAGACTGTCCTAAATTCGGAAAACTCAAGACTGTCATCACTAGTAGTCATGGTAGTGGCAGCACTAAGATGTATACCTTTACTTTTTTGATGAAGTGCACTGTCCATTTCTGCTATTAAGAAAGATGTTTTTCTACTTAAAAAATTCTCAACGTTCAAAAACATCTCTCTTGTAGCAAAAAACCATGAAAACTCTCTTAAGTATGTAAACAATGATGATTTATAGCAAAATTTGAATTTACATGACAACTTTGGTCCATGATATTGTTAATTATTACATTTAGGTTTAAAATTTTCTTCAGATTGCAATTGCTGACCATGAAGGGGTGCTACAATGTTTTGGAATGAAAAAGGGAGAAATGACTGTAAGTTGTGGAGTGATTTATTCACCTTTATTCACCATCAACAACCACGAAATGAGAGCTATGAAGATTTTTTTTTTCAGTACAGAACAGAACATTTCAGTTGTAATTGGAACCTGATTTTTGGTTCTGTGTATTTTATCCATGGGAACCTATCGCAACCTGTCAATCAGAAACAATACATGTGTAGATTTCATAATTTAGCTTATGCAGAATGTACACAGAACCAGGGGCCGATTTCATGAAACCTCACTTGACTTGACTTTTTCAAGGGCGATTTTTGCACTTGACCAAGTGCACTTCAAAAAAATCTCAAGTTGTGTTTCACCAAACGTTTTTGGCCGCACTTGGTCAAGTGATGTTTGAAGTGACCTTTTTGGAACTCTTTTGTGCGATTTGGTAATAAATAGTACCCCCGCAGAATCAAGTGCATGCTCAAAATACTTGATGCGCCGAAGCCGATCGGTAGAATTTCAGGTTTCAAATAAATATGTCTCTGCCATATTTGGACCTATGAGATGAAGAACAATGCCCCTACGTGTATTATGATGCATGGGCACTTATTTTTCGACACCATCTCCCATCGTATTGGTCATTTCAAGTAGGTTTTTATTTCAAGTGCGGTTTTCAAGGGAGGTCCGACCACACTTGAACTCAAGTGCGATTTCGGGTTCAAGTGAACTTTCATGAAAAGCAAAAACTCAAGTCAAGGGAGGTTTTCAAGTGCACTTCAACTTTCAAGTGCGAAAATTGCCTCAAGTGAGGTTTCATGAAATCGGCCCCAGGACTATCAGTTTTACAAAATCTTCTGGCCTGCTAGTGCTATAAATTTGGGAGTTTGAAATTTTTATGAGATTATTGCTTATAGGACATGTAGGAATACAGAATGTCAATGTGCACACCTTCTGATTTACATGTACAATGTACAATCACGTATATTTATGGGTAATATTTTGAAAGTCTTGCATTCAACATGTTCAACAGATCACTCGAAGACTGGCATATGCGAGCTTAATTAAGAGCTTGTGTAATACTACTACATGTACAGCTCTGTAGTTCGGTCAATGTGTTATCATGTCTATGTGATATATTAAGACACTCAGGACAATGAACTGAATGATGAAGTGCAATGAGTCACCCCTTATCTTACTCTTGCTGATTGAGTATATCAATACCCTATATCTTCTAATTATTCTGACGGCAAAACTTAACTTCAGGCTACTGTCATGACTGGAGAGAAATTCTGCAAACATTCAACAAATTTCACTAGCTATCTTTGCAGTTCGTGGGATAAATAACATAACCATGCCACAGTATTTAGCCTCAGTTGACATAAAGATGGATTTTTTCTGCTTCTAAGTCTAAAAATGCTGTTCGAAGAATTAGAAGAAATAGGGTAATTGGATTAACATACAAACAAACTGCTAGTACACATACGTGATGTAATGTGTTTTCATTGTAGAGCGTATTTAAAACTCCACATGGACCCAAACTTTCGCGACTAGAGACGAGTGGCCCTGTGGGAGGAGCTCGGGACAGAATTTTTGTGGCGTGTGGTCCTGAAGTCCGAGGCTACACTAAGAAAGGGAAGCAATTCCTGGGCTTTGACACCAACATGTCTGACAGCATATCATCAATGTGAGTACTGGGCCATGTAAGCTCACACACTAAACAAGAGCCTAAATACAGGGTGCGAGATAGAAAATAAATTCAGGTTGCCCAATGGCAACTAGCTCAGGTTGCCCTGATGAATTAGGTTGCCTTTGACTATTGTTGATATATGTATTTTACTACTGTCTGTTTCACATATTATGAGGTCACAGGTTTTCGACAATATATCGGAGCGAATTTTTCTGGGAGCACGATTGTTTTTAGGGAACTTCTTGAAATTGGGGCATCCTAATTTTGAAGCCATAGCTTGTCGGCTGACTTTTCAACACTTCAACGGGACATGTTGATGCCTCCTCCACCTGCACCTACACCACTTCTGGTTCCGCGGTGGGCTGGCTATCAACCCCGCCTTGTATCATCTAGACGTTCAACTTCTCCTTTTCACACTCAGATCGATCTCTCGTTAGCCGGTAGACCTACACCTCCTTCGTTTGTGCCTAGGTTTCCGGCTACAGACCAAGTGGCAGTGACTAATGCTGAGCCGGAAACGGAAGAGGATACCGCTCTATTTGATGCTGATCCAGACTTGTCAGCGTCCAATTACTCTCAGGCATTGGCACACCTGTACGAGATGTTTCTGGATATGACTCCTCCGCCAGTTGTGGAATCACGGAGAGTGACTGCAATGTCGGACCTCCAGCCGGAGCCTACTCATTGTACATCTCTCCCGCCTTCCAGAGCCGTTCTTGAATGCGCTGACCATATACAGGATGCCTTTTCTCAACCTCGTGCCCAGGATGAGCGGCAGAGACTTCAACAATCTAGATATCTATTTAAGAGATCTAAGGGAGCCTTCCCGTTGGAAAGGCCCTTCTTTCGGTCTTATTCATTGCATGGCTCACCCTGGTATGATTGAGCTGCTGTCCAGGAACCAGAACTCGATCAATTTATAGGAGACACTCCACTCCTCTTTCTGTTCATCAGATTTGTCTCCTGGAAGACATCGTTCGCCATTCGAACGATATTAAATCGCATACCTCAAACATTGTCAACTGGTTTATTCCGGTTGAGGATGTAAACCTGATGAAGGACTTCCTGACAGCTGCTGCATGTGCGGATGTTGACCTAATGGCCTCATCTGTCTTTATGTCAGCTATGTTCGTACACCTGAGATGCCTTTCACTGTTCCAGGCCCTGCCTACGTACACCCCGGACAGTGTGAGGACCGCCTTAAGGAAGCAGTCCCCCGCCTCAGGACTTCTGTTCGCTGGCATTCTTCCAGTTTTACAGAATGCAATGTTCAATGCCAGGACCACACATTCTTATTTCGCACCCCAGAGGAAACGATCAGCCCCTGCGGCTTCAACGTCGTCTTCCTCGGATCCAAAGAAAGCTCTTATTGAAAGTTCTCCTGCGGGTTCTGGGTTCAGAAAAGATGCGTCCCCCTCTTCGAAATCGTCAGGTGGAGCTTCGAAGGGAGAGTGGGGGGCTGGCCGCTCTAAACGCAGACGCGGATAAGGGAAGTTTGCTAAACCCCCAAGAAACGGACCATGCAGATGTTCTTTCTGCTTGGCAAGACCGCATGATGCCATGCCTTTCCTGATTCCATCAAATCTGGTTCTCCCTGTAGGTGGAAGACTTTCCCAGTTTTGGCTGAATTGGGAGGCAATCCAGGCGGATTCATGGGTGATCAACAACCGATGGCATGGGTATCGGCTGGAGTTCGCCACAACTCCTTCGTTGACTTCGTCGCCCAGGCAGTCACGGATCCCTGTGCTTCAGGAGCACCTGAAGGAGATTCAGAAGTCCGTGGACAAGTTGGTAGAGAAGGGTGCAGTTATAGAACTTTCTCCAACTGATACGGGCTTTTATTCTCCAGTATTTCTGGTCCTCAAGAAGAATACCTCAGAGGTGCGTATGGTCATCAACCTGCGTCGCCTGAACAAGGACTTCTTGGCTGCTCCACTTCATTTCCGCATGGAGTCGTACCGGTCTATTCGTTCAGCTCTATCGCAAGGGGTCTGAATGACGTCACTGGACCTCCAGGACGCCTACCTGCATGTTCCAATTTACAGGGGACACCACAAGTACCTGCGCTTCTTCGTTGGCAACCGGAAGCTTCAGCTGCTCCTGCCACCGTTCGGACTCTCCACATCCCCATAAGACTTCACCGGAATTTTCAATCCGGTGGCGGCGTTTCTACACTTTCGAAGTCTGAAGTATCACTTCTTTCTCGACGATTCCCTGCTGCAGAATCAGTGCAGAGATGAACTCATCAAGGACACCAAATTCGTTTGGCAGATCCTAGTTGCACTGGGCTACCTTCCTCACGAGGGCAAATTGGAGTTGACGCCATCGCAGTCTTGAGTCTTCCTCGGAGTTTCCTACAACACTCTCACAGCATTAGCGAAACCTCCAGAAGACCTCTTGAAGAAAATTCTGTGGCGGCGCCGGAGTTCATTTCGGCACCGCACAAAAGTGCTCTCCATTTTTCTGCAATTTTCAGGTTGTTGACATCCACTCAAGATGTAACACCCCGAGGTTGATTGCAGCTTTGGCCGTTGATGATGCACCTCAACAACTTCTGGCCGAAGCGACACCTAAATCCGTCTGTCCCGATGACAGATGATGTCAAACTTCTCCTTCGCCGGTGGCTGAGCCAGGAGAACGTGATGATAGGTGTCTCTTTCCTACCCTTTCAGCCGTCCCGTCATCTATTCATGGACGCATCGATGGAAGGATGGGGAGCACATATGGGTTCTAGGTCAATTTCTGGCTTGTGGAATGAAAGCCAGAGGAAGATGCACATCAATGTATTGGAATTTCAGGCTGTGTCCCTCTCCATACAGAGATTTCTTCCCGACCGCATGAACCAACGCTTGTTGGTAGCGACCGACAACTTTTCCGTCCTACATAAACAAGCAGGGAGGACTCACTCCCCCCAGCTACTGGATCAGGCACATAAGTTCTTCAACCTTTGTTGGGACAACGGAATTTCTGTGCGAGCTCATCACATTCCCGGTCATCTGAATGTTTTGGCAGACACATTTATCCAGGCCAAATCAGGTAATCTCGACCGAGTGGCAGCTCCATACAAAGAAGACGTCCTAGCCCAGATGTCTCAGATATGGGAGATGCCGAATGTAGATCTGTTTGCCACCCGTTGGAACCATCTACTGCCGGCTTATGTGTCTCCTGTTCTGGATTCAGCAGCCCTGGCAGTCGACGCCCTGTCTTTGGACTGGTCCGACATGATTGCGTACGTGTATCCGCCGCCAGCAATTTTGTCACAAGTCCTCCGGAAGATCCGAGCACAGCTGTGCCTGGTGTACCTTGTGGCTCCGTGGTGGCCCACTCGCTCATGGTTTGCAGACCTGATGGATCTTCTTATAGACGTACCTCGTTAACTGCCGCTTTGGTGGAACCTGCTTCGGCAACCGAGACCCAACCTGTACCACTCGAACCCCGGGTTATTCCAACTGACCGCATTCAAGTGCTCCAGCATCATTTCGCTAAGACGCCACAGCTTCCTAAATGGGATTTGGCAATGGTTCTTAGGTGCCTCTCCGTGCCTCCCTTTGATCCCATCGGTACCTGTGAGATAAAGTTTCTCTCCTACAAGACCGTATTTCTGATCGCCTTTGCTTCTGCCACCCACATATCAGAAATCCATGCCTTGGACTTCCGGTCTTTGCGATACAACCCTGAGTGGACCTGGGTGGCATTATCCACTCTCCCGGAATTTGTCGCTAAACGACAATCTTCCGCGAGAGTTTGTCATCTCGGCTCTGTCCAACATTCTGTCTGCAGGTATTGACGACAGAGTCATGTGCCCCGTCAGAGCTCTCCCCTGCTACCTAGCCCGTGTCGAACAGCAGAGAGCAGTGCGGGTGCGCCTATTTATCCCTTTTGGTCCCTCGTCCAAGTAGGAGATTATCTAAAAATGCTTTATATTCCTGGCTTGCCAAGACCATTCGATATGTGTATACGGACATGCCTCCTCAGTTAACTACTTCAACCAAGGTCTCTGCCAATGAGGTCAGGGCCATGGCGGCATCCTGGCCTCTATGGACTAATAGATCCATATCTGACATAATGAGGGCCTGCTACTGGAGGAGCAACGTGACTTTCGTTTTGCACTACCTCCGGGATATGACGCTACAACGACGGGACATCTACTCACTGGGACCCCTGGTGGCTGCCCAGTCTGTTGCAGACCCGTCATCGACGCACTAGACCCCCTAGTGATTTTACCATTTTTGAAAATCTGGTAAGTGATCTTGCTCTCCCCAATTTTTCAAAAAAAAAGGGGGGGGGGGGGCGGGGGGGGGTTTAGGTCTAGTGCCGGTCAGCTTATTCACTGGGCCCATTTATAAGTAATAGGGCTGGGTGATTATATCGATGGCCATATCGACATTCTAAATACCTTTATGGCTTTTGATTACATTGCTGACTCCTGTTTTCTCCTTTGCCTATGCTTGAGATTCCTTTCTGTTTTCGACCACTTATTCCCTCCGTCCTGCTATGATATTCTAGCAATAAGGTATGTGAAGGTAAGTTTTACAGCGCAAGAAATATGAAAAATTTGAAAATCAATTTTCCTATTTCTGAGCTTAAACTTACCTTCACATACTGTGATGGCCCTCCCAGCCTCCCCGCTGATGGGTTATTCACACTGCGTTGAATAGGAAGAAGGAAGTGACGTGGTCGAACAGATTGAATTCTGGGTACTCGCGCATGGGCATTGGAGAGCACAGGAACTATTTTTGGTTCTGTGATAATGTTATTACAATAGGGCAATCGCGTAAGAACACGATAGCAATAAGGTATGTCAAGGTAAGTTTAAGCTTAGAAATAGGAAAATTGATTTTCAAATTTTTCATATTTCGCATCCTGAAACAACATTCATTTCCGTTAGGGATGAATTTGTAACATTTGACACCGTTAACTCATCCATGGAATAAATCCTACAAATCATGTAAAATTATGCATAAATTATAAGCCGCTGACATTGGCTCTCTGGCGGAGAACAGGTGCCGCTCACAGCGGCTTGTCATAGTCAATGAATCAATAACAAAACAATTCATTTAAATAAAAGTATTTTGATAATTTGAGTCAAATTAATTAGATTCTGGGCTTAATTAAAAAAGTGTCACATAAGTCACTCAGAGAATTAGGGCAGTTTTGACTTATTGGACATATGTGAAAAATTCTCTGATTTAGTTGGAAGAATCTCAAAAGTTGTCACCGAGGACAATAGCTTGAACAATGAATTAGTAGATATGAGTATAGTTGTCATCAGTCACTTTGCCATATTTCACCACATGTTCCAGTCTATCACAAGGGTATTATAAAATGAAAACATAGGTTACATACGTTTGTTCCTGATAATGAATTAACACTGTCATGACTGTTGCATGTTGGATGGTACTGGTATCTTTAGAGTTAACATTGGTAAATATTTTCAAAAAGTCATGCAGAAGTCATACAAATTACAAGTTACATAAATCTAATTAATCAGTGGGAAATCTGGTAAGTTAATAATATTTCTTAAAAAACTTCTTTTTTTCTTCTCATACAGGAGTGTGGAGGGGTCAGACCTATTCACATGTGGGAATCACACCTACAACCATTACCAGGACTGTAAGGATGTTAACAACTTCCTGTGTGGGGACCAAATTAACGACATCATCGTGTTGCCACTCCAGAAATGGCCAGAGATAACCCCTATCCTGGCATGTCAGGACCGGGTTATTAGAGTGCTCCAGGTCTGCTCACATTGCTTTATTACATAATATGCAATAATTCTGATACAGAAAGAACATTTTCTTAGCCAGACATTCAATGGGATAAATTGTGCTGGAACAGGAATATAATGACATATTACATACTCATCAGCAGATACGGTTAAAATATTAAGTGTATTATCAAGATTATCTGCCCCTGAATTAGGGAGCATTTGGAAATTAGGTCATGAGTTCCTTGACAGGAATGGCATATGCTAGTTACCCAAATGGGATACACCAGACACCATGCCTAGTGTAGTGTAGTACATGGAGAGGAGTTCCATTGGGCATATGCCATTTCTTCTGTAGTATGTAGTCTTTCTCTTTGGAATGCCTTCTGCCAGTTCCTGGTATGCTCCAATTTCAAGAATGCCCCTTAGGCATGTTAGGTGGCTGGTCAAATTTGATATATATTAAGGTACATGTAAATGGATGAAGATTTGAATGTTGAATTATTGGGGAATTGCCAGTTCATATGCTTCAGCTGATCTCACCATAGATCATGTGTTTCATAGCATTAGCATATCCAGTGCTGGCTAACAAAGTTATGATAATAGAACAAAGTGCTGCATCAAATGGCAGAGCCTACATGTACTTCATAGTTTTTCCATAATTCTTATTCAAATGTGAAATGCAAAGCTTTTTAGATTCTTCTTTTTATATTCTCTTTAGGTTGAATAATGATAGAAATATCAGTCTATCCAATTCACTTGATTTTGTTTGAAGTATTTTAACTGTTAGAGGCTTTTGAAAGGTTGATATCTCAAACCCAGCTTACTTCCGATTTGCCAGCCGTCATAGGTTATCTTTCCTTGATTGTGACATGACATCGGATCAGCCTTCGGAAGACTGAACGTCACAAGTAAAGACATCTGAACAGGTGGTCTGATGTGATGCAGGCCTTGCATTTTGACGGGGCCGATCGGCCCCGGCCCCGTTATCGACCCCGTGAGCGCTTTTCACGGGGATTTTTCATCGGCCCCGTCAAATCACTCCAGCGAGTATATTCCCATATGTTCGTGGAATAAATCTAATCCTAGTACTGTGTCTTCTGTCTTGACGATTTGTGCTTGGGCCAAGAAAAAAAATATGTCTAGTTTTCGGTTACCCGACCGAGTCTAAATAAATCGTGCGAGTCTAATAATTTTATCAGCAAATTCCAACGAAATCACAACGAAGACCGCGTTTTACAACAAGAACAACCGTAAAGTGGCGCACCCACTGTCAGCATACCGTAAAGTGTGACGTGACTGTAGAGCAGCATGGCATGGCAGCTGGTTGACGATCTTTTCAGCAAATAAAGCACCTACTTCTAGGTCGGGAATCGAGAAATCAGCAACGTGATTAAGGTTCAGTCGACCTGATCATGTTTATCAGGACAATTTTAAACATATACTCCCATCAACTTCGAAAGAAATCTACTGATTTTATGGCTTGAAATGGCGTTTGTTGAAGCAGTGTTTCGCGGACACGGCAAGTGGTGTTCGTTTTCAGTGAAATCGGCGATGACGCAAAGTCTAACCGACCGGTACCATTTCTCCGCTAAAAAATCCAAAATTTCCCCACTGTTTTGTTATGAAGGCATTGCAATAAACCCCCAAGATTCAAGCAAGTAATAATTCTTCGTTTTTCGAGAAATGGCGTGTTCAAATCGTTGTATTATCCCGTCTCGTTTCTCAAATTGCTCGAATTAGATAGGCGCTGGTACAGATCTCCATGATGTTCAAATTAATTTCCCATTTCATTTTATGCTTATATGTCAATTTTTTAACACGTGCACTCCCCCTATGGAAGGCACTGGAATTCCACATGAAATTTTGTATTTTTCACTAAAAATCCTTGAAATTCTACAGGGAAATTTCATCATTCCTGGAGGGAAATCCTTGGAATATATTGTTTTACATATCAAGTTAATAATTTAAAACGATACTCATTTTGGTGGTAATTGAAAACAGCAGTCAAAACACATTATTGGCAATTATTATTTCTACAATATCAGTACAATAACTGGTTTCAGCAGAAGTCGTTGAAATATCAAGATTTGCTGGATATTTGCAAAAATACCAACATGGAGGGTATTCATGCCCCCCCCCCTTCTCCCTTTATCTTTTTGGTGATAAGATCTTTTGAATATCTGAAAATATAGGGGATATATGTCCTGGGAGAATATGTTCAAGTGGGTGGGAATGTTGTACAATCAAGAATAATTTGTAGAGCATTGTATATGGGACAGGAGTACTGGACATCACAATAAAATTTATTTCCAAACAAAGGTTTGGTTGATATAATATGACCAATAATACATTGTCGTGTGGTGAAATTTGAAATCAGCCCCGATGGCCAAAAATCAGCCCCGTGACCCTGCAAGACGGGGCCTATTGATCAGCCCCGTCTTATTTCTAGAATGCAAGGCCTGGTGATGTCACAAACCAGCATCAATCAAGGGCAGATATTATAAAGTGATGCGGATTTCATTTCTGAAGTCAGCCAGGTTTGAGATACAAACTTTCGAACCCTTTTCTGAAGCTACTAAGAGACAAAATACTTCAAATACAACCAAAAGAAGTAAATAGGCCGACACCTCCAACATTAACCAACCCACAAAGAACATAAAAAGAAATATTTGAAAACCTTTGCTTTTACAAAAATGTTTAAATGTCATGCATGGTGTATTACAAATTTGAATTTGAAATATTTGTAGGAATCCGACTTGATGTATGAGATGGAAGTGCCTGGTCCCCCAGTTGTTCTACAGTTGTACAATAATAATGGAGGTCAGTAATCATTATCAGTCAGGAGTGTATCAATATTTGAGCTGACTATTTCAATATAATATAATATTATCGTGAAATCTCTCCTTATGCTTACTTCTATTGCCCAACTTGTTAAATTTTATTAAAGGCTGCCAGTCATGTCTGTTCATCTTGTTTATGTACTAACAGTATGTGCTAAGGCATGTTAGTGTTAGTCCAAGTGAAGAATCACTGATGTATTCTTTACCACCATATCTCATTAATACCAAAAATATTAAACAGTAACCACAATGCTCCATGTGCAGTGTTCCGGAATTCACTTAACTGGAAATGCGCAGTGCACATCTGCGGTGACCAAAGAAATGACATTTGAAACAACCCACATGCAGTACTAAGAATTTTCGGTTTATATGCTACTTCTGATAATGTACAGTATACTAGACTTTGAAAGGTGGTATATGATGACATCAACATGAGTGGAGAGGCATCATTGTCATTATTAATGTTGATCTTTTCAGCCAAACATTGTTCCCAATTGAATTACAGGTGATGATGGAAATGAAATTTTATATGGCTCTTCTGATGGCCGTGTTGGTTTGGTTGAGATTGGTAGGTAAGTGAAGGTTACTTTATGGTTGATGTGGTTTCATGTAATTTTGCTTCATGACTGCCCCAGGTCATGGGAAGTGCCTCAGTTTCTCAGGTGACCTGTTGTAAGAGGTGACTAACTGAGGCATCCAAAGGTAAAAATAAATAAGACCCAAACATTAATTGTGATATGACTGAAACACTGTTAAAAGCGACGTTAAATCATATTCACTCCCTCGATCACCCTTCTTCATGACATTCAACGCATATCAGGTAGTTCCATCGTATTTATCTTCATGACTGAATGATGTGTAAGATAGAATTCCATAAACTTACCTTTCAGTAATTTTTCACTTTTCATAGGCTTTCAGTAATTTGTAGGAATTCTCATGTAAACATCCATTTCTCGACTTTCAGCATGTGTCAGATAATTCCATGTATATTTGTCTTGGTGACCCATATCTATATGTATCACAGGTATTTTCATGTAAATTGTTCTCCATGATTTTCTGAACATGAGTAATTTATCTTCACATGATGTAGTTTTATCTTCACAACTTCCAGCAAGATTTTGTATCATCAATCCATATTCTTTAATTTGCTGAATAATTAATAAGACCTTTATGATTTGAATGAATGTATTATATTGGTATCACACAGAGGGCAAACTTCAGGGTAATTCTTTGTTTTATATCCTTTGTTTGAAATAACCTAATAAAATTCATCCTTCTGTTAATTTCAGGCTGGCCCCGGCCCACAAGTGGGAACTGCCCAATGACAAGAGAAATGGAGGTAATGTATATTCTGTTTGAAGTTGAGATATGCATCTACATGATTGTATACCGGTACATTAATCTGTGCCTTCCTCACTTTTGCAGGGTGAGTGAGTGAGAGAGTAAGATTAAACGTTGTTTTTAACAATGTGTCAGTCATATCACGACTGTACCTACATGTGCCAGAACACGAGAGTCCTCACAGTTCCTATTATCCTGATCAGCCCAGCCAGTAGAGCACCCGGTCATCCACCCAAGTATTGACCGGGCTCAACGTTGCTTAACTCTGGTGATCTGATAAGAACTGGTGTGTCCAACATGATACATCGTACCCATGACTTCTGCAAGATTCTCATATTCATGATTAGCGCAGCCCTCTAAATTGCGAAAATTCCTCAGCAAAATATCATTTGGCATCAAAATAACTCCCATTAAAGGTCAATGTTAAAAGTTACTGAGGTGAAGTAATTATGCCACAGCATTTATCTCGGCAATTGCCAAATGCACTCTGAATTATCACATGACTGATTCCAAATGCACTCTGAATTATCACATGACTGATTCCAAATGCACTCTGAATTATCACATGACTGATTCCATAGCCAAATTAAAGTTGGCACAGCTTTGTAAAGAAAACATCATGTACAATCAGGCTGAATAAAATAAAATTCTCGCTTCACAGGCTGAGGTACCACCGCACTTTACAGGTACCACCGCACTTCACAGGTACCACCGCACTTCACAGGTACCACCGCACTTCGCAGGTACCACCACACTTCGCAGGTACCACCGCACTTCGCAGGTACCACCGCACTTTACAGGTACCACTGCACCGCACTTAACAGGTACCACCGCACTTAACAGGTACCACCGCACTTCACAGGTACCACTACAAACCACACTTCACAGGTACCACTGCACTTCACAGGTACCACCACACTTTTTTTAGCCCCACGTTAACCTTTTTTTATTGCCCACAGCAAGAAAAAAACATGTAAAAAAAAAATACATTATTTTGTTTTCTCAAAGTTTTGTCAAAATGATGTTCTTCAATATTGAGTTCATGTCTTGCTTTATTTGAATGAAATAATGTCTTGCTTTATTTGAATGAAATAGTATTGTTGAAGGCTGACTCTCCAAGTATTAACCGAAACAACATTGTTGGTTTCATGCAAATTATATTAAACTACTGCATCGGTGTACCTGAAAAGATGAATATATTTCCTCTGTGCGAAAGAAAAAGAAAACAAAAAAATAATATAAAAATCCTGCCTCCATCGTAATTTTTTTCCCCAAAAAGTGCTTGTGAATCTAGAGATGAAGTTTATTCAGCCTTTAATAAATTGAATGGAGATCATCAGGCCAGACATGCTAGATAATACAAGTTGCAATTGATGTATATTGACAGGTGTGTTGAGTTTAGATAACTATGACATCACGGGTGATGGTGTGTTAGACCTGATTGTTGGCCGGGATGATGGACAGGTGGAGGTCTACAGCTATGATGACACAGATGAACCAGTCCACAGATTCAGTCATGTAAGTTTTTTCAATCTAATTAAAATTAAATCCTATTTGCTCCCCATTTGGATGTCAGTTGTACATGTATGATCTAACTGGCTTGCAGTAACATGAGCATTAACCAATCATGAGAACTCTTTATACTGCTCTGAAGAGGTTTTTTGATTGGCACAGGAGGAAATGAACTAAATATACTACATTATGTACACATACACAAAACTACATTGTATGTACAGAGTGTGGGATTGGTCCCATTTATGGGGCTGTCCTTGTGATATGGGGAACAATTGAATTCTAATTCCATCCGACTTAATCTGTGTGTCTGATAGATTATCTAAGAAATTTGCAGCAGTAAAATTTGCATTAACGGCCACAAATTGTTTGAACCTGCTATACGCGATCGCTTGTGATCATCTTTCTCATGAACATCTGGTGAACCCAAAGCTAGCTTAGAATACTACAACTTGGTGATCTAGGGTTTTCATATTACAAAGAATGTGAGTGAATATGTACCGTACAAATTTCTAAAGTAATTTTGGTAAATTATGCTGGAAAGAAAGAAGTGCAACTGGAATGGGAATAGCCATGGTCTATTTTAGTATTTGTGAATATTAATGCTGGTTTTACTCTCACAAATATACAGTTTACTGACTCGGCAAATACTAAACTACAGCATGGATATTCCCTGAATGAACTTCCATGAATGGGTGGTTGTTAAGCGATGTCTTCTGCAGGGGGAGTATACAGATCAGCTCTAAGCTGGTAAGGATTGTTAGGGGCCAGATGGACAGATCAGCTCTAAGCTGGTAAGGATTGTTAGGGGCCAGATGGAAAGATTTTATACAATATGGTGATCTGAATCTCAAACACTATCACTACAGATTTTTCAAATTTTGTTTTTATCCATCTTGAAGATGCTGAATTGATCAACTTAAAACTGCCACAGATATTGCATATGGACTTGATTTGTGTGATAATAGTATCCATGATCCTGCAGGATTGATCATTTCGCATGAAGCATTCACCCTGGATTAGCCATGCAGCCATCCAGTTGTATCAACTTCTGCAGCATGATGTCCGATCAGTAATCAGCCGGATTGCGTGTATCCACGATCAGATGATTGGGTAATAAATATAAAAGAATGCAGGAATTAACTTACAGACATGACAGAAGCTGAAGGTCATTTCTTTATGTACAAGCTGATTTCTCCATTCACACATCAAAGTAGCCTTCAAAATCTGAGGTGTAAATTTCATTGACAAACCAGATATCAGCCAATCAAAAACCTACCCAACAACTGCGTGCAGGGTGACATCTTCCATCAGTAGTTACGTCATTCCTCCTAACATGGTGGTAGGTGTGGCCAGATATATAGGTCAGCAGCAGCGTGTTCAACATGTGTAACTGGCCCACACAATGACCTCTAAACTGATCCGGGTAAGCGAGAAAATCATTCGACTGGTCCGTGACGTGATTGGCGAGTTAGACCCGAGTGAGACCTAAGTAACCCACTCGCTGAGCAAAGCAGTCATGGCAGTAGAGGTAATAATGGTGACCACAGTCAGCCGGTGATATCTCCAAAGAAACGCGACCTCATGAATGGGCACATTCTGACTAAAATTGTTAAATTGTTGAATCTATAGTGGAAAAACATATAATTTTGATTACATATTTCAATAATTGTATGTTGTTCAAGCTTTGTGAACATGAGAAGTCTAAAATCATTTGACTGTGTGAAGCTTGGTCGGGTGATATGTGACATCCCTTACTCGACTCTGGTGTGGACTAAGAGGTATGGTCGAAATCGCCGCCAGTCAATCACCCACTCATATGACACATTTCAGATTTCAAATAAATTCGAGATCATGATGTTTCGTGTATATATTTATAAATTCTTCTGCACAGAACTGATATATCAAGGTCGATTCGAAGTGTGAACAGAGAAGTTTGCCTGTGTATGAAGTTACTGATTATAAGTTTGTGCTTTCAAATATTTCCCTCTCTCTGTTACAGACATGTGGAGAGAGTGTGACCTCAGTACAGGGAGGAGTGGTGTCATCACCAGGATATGATGAGATAGTTTGTGCTACATACGCAGGTCTGTTGGATGGTTTTGTTCTGTTGATCACATACATGTAACTGTATAGAGCGAAATATTCACCAGCCAGTACTGCATGCGGTTCACAACTGCACAGTACTGGCAGGAAAGGTCCTAGCTGTTATCAGCAGGTTTACTGTGCAGTGACCATACAGTTATCATCTGCTGGTTACCATCTGGTGGGCGATTGGACAGTACCAATCAGTTGGTAACTGGTCGGTAACTGTCCGGTAACCTGTAAGTAACCACATGATAACCGTACAGTACCGTCTGGTAACTGAACAGTACCTGCCAGTAAGCAGCCAGTTACTGGTTCATTTTTAAATGCACACTACTGTAAGCGGACCTTTCCTGTCAGTTCTGTTCAGTTGTGGACTGCACGGTACTGGCTGCATGGTGAAGGTAGCCAGCTGGAAATGGCTGGTGAAAGTTTGGCCTTGGGGTATTTTCGTCGCCATGTCCATCCGTACGTCCGTCCGTCCATTACCGCATTTTAGGAAAAACCGCTCAAGATATAGTGACCAATTTTGGGGAACTTATTTATCTATTTATAAGTCTGACGCCTATCGAAAATGGCTCCTCTCGGCCCATATTTTACAGAGTTATGCCCCTTTACAGTTGTCTTAATTTCATATTTTGTGATATATGCTTGAATGTAATCAGCTATATGTACAGAAATGTGTTTGATACAGCTACTACATCTTGGAAACTTATTTATATAGTTGTATTCTAGAAGCCAACAGAAAATTAGTTGCCTCAGATCTTATTTTACGGAGTTGCACCATTTCAGGTGCAATAATTTTCAATTTTGTGATACATTTTGTTGACTGTAACCTAATTAACGAATGATGAAAACTTTTTTATGTAGTTGTATTCTAAATGCCTATAAAACAATTAGTTCTCTTGGCCCATACCTTATGGAGTTATGCCCCTTTTCGGATCTAATAATCTCTGATTATTTTGTGATATACATGTATAGTTGAGTGTACAAGTTATATCTGCAGATCTGTGTTTGGTACATCTACTAAATTTGGGAAACTTATCTAGTTGTATTCTAGATACTTACAAAAAATTCATCGTCTCGACCCTTATTTTATGGAATTATGCTCCTTTCCGGGTGTAATAATCTTGAATATGCTTGAATGTATTAACCAGTTCAATCTTAATAAATTAATATCCTATCAATGCTCCCCAATCGTACATGTCGCTATATAGGATCTTACGTATTTCAATTGAATTTGGTGTTCTGGGCGCCCATAACCATGGATATTTAGAAGCATTATGACATCATTTTCGCATCTGGACTCATCCATTTGCAGTCGGGGAGGGGAGATAGGTTCACTGTGCCCATTTACCCCAATGTTTACACCAAAGATCAGTCCATATATCTACCCCGTATTATGGTGCCACGATGTCGGGACTGTGGCAACATGAAAAGACACCCGGCCAGCGAGCCGGCTAATTCGGCTGAGCCAACCAAAAATTCTTTGTCATCAACGTTTCCTTCAAAGCACTATGAAGCGTTCTCGGGATTGGTTAACACGCGAGTTACTGCAAGCCTGTTAGATCCTACAAGCGAAATATCCAAATGGGGAGCAGATAGGATTTAATTTTAATTAGATTGTAACCAGTTATAATTGAAGAACTGTGTTCGGTACAGCTACAAAATTATTTATCTACTTGTATTGTAGAGGGTAAAAAAAAATTATTCGCCTTGGGCCTTATTTTACAAAGTTATCCCCCTTTTGTGATATATATTTGAATGTAGCTGTTATATCTGCAGAATTAATGATATGCTCTGAAAAGGACAATTCTGAATGATTAGTAAATATAGCCATAATATGTTGCACATTCTCAGCATATTTCTCAGGTGCCTGGGGGAAGTCGAGGGGTTTTGTGAGTCTCACCCTCATGTTGAGGAGTGTGATAACACCACGACCCTAAAATTGATCTATATGATTAGAAACAGACTTCTTATATGCCTTACAACAGCTTCTCTATATACTAAAAGCCTTTGGGAGTATGATTTACACTCCAAGAACCATACTTGTAAGGGGAGTGATTTGTAGCACTAGCTCTTGCAATTTTCAAACATGAAAGACTGTAACTGTCATCGTCAAACCCAGACATGGTAAATCCCTCTGATAATTCAATCACACTATCAAACTTCAATCATCTCTAATAATTCAATCACACTATCAAACTTCAATCGTCGCTAATAATTCAATCCCTCTGATAATTCAATCACACTATTAAACTTCAATCATCTCTAATAATTCAATCCCTCTGATAATTCAATCACACTATTAAACTTCAATCATCTCTAATAATTCAATCCCTCTGATAATTCAATCACACTATTAAACTTCAATCATCTCTAATAGTTCAATCCCTCTGATAATTCAATCACACTATTAAACTTCAATCATCTCTAATAATTCAATCCCTCTGATAATTCAATCACACTATTAAACTTCAATCATCTCTAATAATTCAATCCCTCTGATAATTCAATCACACTGTTAAACTTCAATCGCCCCCAATTTTGGCTACAAAATTCATTTGTTGAAATAATGAAGAAATAAAGGATTACATGATTGATTTTGAACCATTTTGTCAACTTCTTGTTCTAATAAATTTGGCCATCCCCAGATTTTATGGTGGGAAATTTCACTTCCTGTGATTGAATTGTTAGAGTGATGACTGTAGGTGGATAATCATGGTAATACTACAAATCACCAGTAAAAGCATGTCTCTTTATCCAGATAAAGCGAAAAAAATGATATCAATGCAAAATCCAAAGTTTTTAAAAGCAGAGTCTTTCGCTCATACATGTACCATCGGGATAATCACTCCGACCCATAAATCTTAAATATTTTATTAAATCTCTTACTAGACTTGCACGTTTCACATTTTGGCACTGGTTGAAATTTCCAGGATCAGTGTTTGTTTTGTCGTCCAACCCTAAGTACAGACACAAGGGCCTTGATGCTAAAAAGGTATCCTCCGAGGGCTGGGCTAGAATATTGACCCTGAGGTAACGAATGAACACTGGCATGCTGGGTGGAAGATTATTACAGCATCATGGGCGGGCATGTGGACAAACTGAGAATGTAATATGAATGTACCATCATTGCGGTGCCGGGACATAGAATTTACTGAATGCAGTGATGTGAGAAGAAAAGCAACTCTGAGCAGTGGTGCGGGTGAATGAAAACTGGAAAGTGACTGGAAAGCATGATGGAGTGAAAGTATGCATGCGAAGAAGTTTTCAATTGCATCTTTCTGACAAGCATCTGGTGACACAGCAGAATGATGTGAAACATATCTAAACCAACATGATCGAGAGCAAACAAATATACAATGTTATGACGTGTAGCTCTGAAATCCAGAACCATTTTATACAGTATTTTGGTCACATGACTTCGGGGGTTACACAGATTTCACTGTACATGTACATATACAATGAAACCTCTCTACACTGACCATGCTTGGGACCAGTTTATAGTGTTGGTTTTGACCATTCTCCCATTCTCAGAGTCCGTAACCTTCTAAACTGTTGGGATAACAACCTCTGACTGCACTGTGTAAAAGTGGTGCACATGAGATTTGGTCTGTTTCAAATTTGATCAACACGGGAAGCATGTATCTGCATACTAGAGAGATGGGGAATGCATCCAGTAGATCTTGTAAAAGAATAACAAGTTTTATGCTAAATTATTACACAACAACACACGGCTATGGCATGCTGAGCCCACTCCGCTCCGTTTTCAAACAGACCATGCTGATTGACTGAGAGCCATGTGAGCAAAAACTCCATGCTGCGTTTTCAACACCAGGGCAATCAGAGGGCATGTCTGACAGGAGATTTATAATCTGGTGCCATGAGAGTGGTTTTGACGGGTTCAGGTTTATCAAGGTTAAGTAGTTGGACCCTGGATAATGTTGGTATTGAGAGGTTGATCGGTTTACCCAGGTGTCGGTCTTCACAGGTTTCACTCTATCTTAAAAACAGAATATGCATGCAATCTCACTAATAATGTACATGGCACTAACTTGCATGGCCATGTGGTAACTTGCATGCAGATATATGGTAACTTGCATGGAGAAATGTGGTAACTTGCATGAGTTTTTGCATGACAGGTTGGGTGCGTGCATTGACCACTGAACAACAGACTAAGGCAGTGAGTTCTTCTACAGATGTCGTGGATGCTGGTACACAGGGGAAAATTGTTAACCTCAAGTAAGTTAAAGTGAACGTAAAGGCTGTGACAACATACACGCGATGTTGAAGAACTATATTAAAAGTATCAGTTGGCAGCAACAAATATTTTTTATGATTTTTTCTCTTCCGAAAAAATAATTCCAAACACCGGAATAATTGACTTGTGCAACAATCGACTGGAGTCCGCCATCTTCGTCTATTTAGTAGCCTTTGCGCCAATGAAAACGCTTCCTTGTAGCACGTGATATTTTCCTGTGACGTAGTATCACTTTGTTGTGGCTTTACTGTAACACGAATTGTAATGGCGGAGGTGGGGGCTCGGTTGTTTCAAGCGTGTTTTGACTGTGTTGCGTGTCTCCAGCAAGTGTTTACCGAGCTGAAACTTGTCAGGGCGCAGTGATGGCAAGCAAAATACATCCGTCTCGGGTTCTCCTCTGCTGCCGCTACAGTCGGATAAGTTATCATTACACAGATTCCCGTTAGGGAAGCCGGGACTCAAACAGTGGCTGCACAACATCGGCAGACTCGACTGTACTCCAACCGAGAAATCTGTGCTGTTTTCGGTCTATTTTAAAGCCGAATGTTTCCAACCTGACCTCTACGGAAGGCTGATGTTGACGCCCAGCAGGAGAGCCAGGAGGCGAAGGAAATTAAACTTTAAAGAAGATGCAATCCCAACAGAATTGTCGCATCGTAGATCAAAGACACCGAGATCAACAACATCGATTCAGAAACGTCAGAGTGTGGAAGTTCTAAACTTTTAAGTGAGGTAAAAATAATTTTATTACCGTTTGGCGGGACAGAGACACAGCGAGATAGGCATATTATACGAAGTGTCGAAATCTGGGTATTCGATAACATGTTTACATGCTTACTGCGCTTTCTGACTCCACAAAGTGGAGAGCTCCCAAGGTGATACGACGTCACTGCTCTGAGGTGAGATAGCCAACATGGCTGCTGCCGGGGAACAATAAAACAACAGAGATAATTTCGTTCCTACTCGGTGCAAAAAAATCCCCAAAAATATTTGTTGCTGCTGTTTGATACTTTCATTGTAGTTCTTTCCTACAGAGTGCATGTTGCCTCAGCCTTTACGTTCACTTTAAGGAGACCAGCAAGTTGAAATGAGATATGAGATTAGGACTCGGTCCAGTTCATTTGCCTGTTGGGTGTGATGTGATGATTGACAAAAAAATTAGATTTGTCGATCAGAGAAACATATTTTTCAATGATGGACTGCATGTTCATTGATAAGATTTTTGAACAGAGGATGTGAATCCCAAAATTTTCTAACAACTTTCTGAGAACAGGCCCTTACAGAAAATTAAGATTGCGGAGAGATTGCGGAGTTAGCTTGCGGTAGCTTACAATGTTAGCTACCGATAAGATCCCATTTGAAACATTGGGAGCTCGCGCTAGCTCCCGATAGGGCCGACAGGTTGGCTCCCGCAAGGTAGTGATAGCTCCCCGCAACCTAGCGCAAGCTTGCGCCAGCTCCCCATTGTAGCTCCCTGCGAGCTCGCGCCAGCTCCCCATTCCTGCTCCGTGCGAGCTTGTGCTAGCTCCCCGCGAGCTCGCGATACCTCCCCGCAAGCTCGCGATAGCTCACCGCAACCTTGCGCTAGCTCCCCGCAAGCTGCTACCTTGCCGGGAGCTACCGATAAGCTCCCATTTGAAACATTGCTAGTTTGCGGCTGTCCATGGTAGCCAGCGCTAGTTAACGAAGATCCCGAGTTGTATTACTGTTGGTAGGTTGCGCGAGCTAGCGGTAGGTGGCGCAAGCTAGTGGCAGGTTGCGCAAGCCAGCGACCTATCAAACTTGATCCACAAAATCAGTGACCCTGGTTCAGCCTACAATTTCACAAATTCATGATCTAGGTCAAGATCAGAACAAAGACAGGGTGAGCATACATGTACTATATATACACCAGCTATTTGAAAACATGCATGCAGAACAAATTAGGGGAAAGGATCTGAATTTTGCAAAAAGGTAGATTGACTATCCAATAAAATTAAAAGTTTTATAGCTAATTGAGGTTAACCATGGGTTGAATAATGACGATCCATTTATTTTGCTTAAGAAATAGCCTACTGGTATCAAGTGAATCCAAATTGAATTCCTATTCATCTTTAAGAAATAACATGAGGTGAGTTTTAGTGGATTACTAAATGCATTATATGCCTTATACTCTAGACCAGGTCTAATTTAGAAAATTCACAATTAAACCCTCTCCTACACTCACTATGTTCACTTCAGGCAAAACTCAGCTATGATTGCTTGATCATTTAAAAGAGCATGTACCAGAAACTAATGAAACAGCATGAAATGGCTCTCCCTTATAGATACATCCATTGAACTGAGATGTATAACAGCTTCTCCCTCCAATTTTTCAAATGCTGACTGCATCACACACCATCCCTCCCCATTCAAAAGTAGTCCATTTCCAGGGCAGGAAATACCAAGGATAAAAGGGCACTAATCCCATATCTAAAGAAAGTTTATCATTCACAAGAATGTGAAAACATAAGTAAATATCTGTAGCACTGCAGAGAACAGGTTATTTGGCCTTGTGTGGAAGGGAACTTTGGAATTTTATTATGTATTCCTACACACTGGTCATGAGACTGACCCAGATTTCCAGATGTTGGTTTAAGGAAGGCCTAGCTGGACAGGAATAGTAATGGTGTGGAATCTCAAGAGTACAGAGACTATCAAATATCTCAAACTTGCGATAGCTCCCGCAAACTTGCGCTACCTCTCGCGAGCTAGCAGGTTTGAAACTCTGCGATGATGGTAGGTAGCGCAAACTTGCGGTGAGTACTAGAAACAATCTATGATAGTGAGCGCGAGGTAGCGGGTATCTCACGCGAGTTAACGGGTAGCTCCCGCTGGCTCTCGTGATCTGCTGGTTAGCTCGCACTAGTTCGCGCAAGGTAGCGGATAGCTCGCGCAAGGTAGCGGATAGCTCGCACAAGTTAACATATGAGCCCGGGACCTTAGCGGGAGCTCCCCGCAACCTTAAATTTCTCTAAGGGGGGGGGACACCGTTAGCCATCTGGGGACATAATCCTGTGGAAGACTGGCATTTCAGCTGCCTTTTGGAGGGTGGCGTTCAAAGGAAGTTTTCAGAGAATTATATGCTTACATGCATGTGTAGATGATCAGAATGTACAATATTGCTAAGCAAGAGTTGGAATTTACTGAGTAAGAAAATCATATATTCTTAAGTGGTGTCATATCAGCTATTTGAATTCTGTCAATGTTTCAGATCAGTAAAGATATTTTACAATAGACTTTTTCTGAAGCAAATGGTTCACAATGTTGATGGAAGTGTTTTGTTATGAGACTGTGTTTGGTATACATGTACATGTACCCAGTCTAAATGTACTGGAACCTTTTGTTTGTGCAGACATGAGCTTGAAGATCTACAGCAGAAAGTGGGTAAAGAACGAGAGAAGTACCAGTACACTGCACAGACAAAAGGTGCTCTCTCTGCCCTGCCGTCCTTCCACATCAATGACAAGTTTGTCTTGAACAGGGAGGATGCCAGTTACACACTGAGTTTAGAGGTCCAAATGGCCATAGATAATGTTCTTCTACAGGTAAATTTGTGTTTAATTAGCATCTGTTTTAGTATAACCAATGTGTAAAGGTTTATCCATACATCATGTATATTGTTATTGCTCTCTCACACCATCTGTCATTTATGTATATGAAGCTTAATTTTCATTTCATGGTGCTACATTGTATTGTCCAAATACATGTATCATATTTTTGCAGATTTGGACAGTCTACTTCCCAGTATTTCCTATTTTTCCTATCTTTTCTATCTGCCCATGATAAGTTTTCCAATGTGTATCTGTGCTAATTGACAGGTGGATGGGCAGGTCTTGGAATTTTACATGAGGAGAGCTATAAACTGTAATGATCTCTTGGAAAAATGTTAATTTATGAGAAGGAATGTAAAGTACTGTAGTATGAATCTTAGGAACTGAGGAGAGGGAGTTTTAGCTTTCCCTAAACCAGAATTAGGAGAACTATGTCAATGGAGTGTGATCACTCTCATTATTATGACAGGCCTGTAAAGGTCTCTGGCTAACAGTATGCTTCATTTATATAAGCAGGTCTGTAATCTATTATTTTTAACATGAATGTTGAAAACAGATTTATCAAAATCTTTGACAACTGTGCTGATGTAAAATTGAAGTAGATTAAATTGATGATAAAATGACTGTTTCATCATGTTACATGTAATTAATTTGACTACAGCTGTCATAGAACATGTACGTTTGTCATAGAACATGTACGTTTGTCATAGAACATGTACGTTTGTCATAGAACATGTACGTTTGTCATAGAACATGTACGTTTGTCATAGAACATGTACGTTTGTCATAGAACATGTACGTTTGTCATAGAACATGTACGTTTGTCATAGAACATGTACGTTTTTTCCAGAGTGATGTTCCCATTGATCTACTGGATGTAGAGAAGAATTCAGCTGTGGTTAGTTATAGTGCCTGCAATCCTGAGGTAGGTCAGTTCTAATGCCTGTAACCCTGAGATAGGTCAGTTATATAGTGCCTGTAACCCTGAAGTAGGTCAGTTATGTAGTTCCTGTAACCCTGAGGTAGGTCAGCTATATAGTGCCTGTAACCCTGAGATAGATCAGTTATATAGTGCCTGTAACCCTGAGGTAGGTCAGTTATATAGTGCCTGTAACCCTGAAGTAGGTCAGTTATGTAGTGCCTGTAACCCTGAGATAGGTCAGCTATATAGTGCCTGTAACCCTGAGGTAGGTCAGTTATGTAGTGCCTGTAACCCTGAGGTGGGTCAGTTATATAGTGCCTGAAACCCTGAGGTAGGTCAGTTATATAGTGCCCGGAACCCTGAGGTAGGTCAGTTATATAGTGCCTGAAACCCTGAAGTAGGTCAGTTATATAGTGCCTATAACCCTGAGGTAGGTCAGTTATATAGTGCCTATAACACTGAGGTGGGTCAGTTATATAGTGCCTATAACCCTGAGGTAGGTCAGTTATATAGTGCCTATAACGCTGAGGTGGGTCAGTTATATAGTGCCTATAACCCTGAGGTAGGTCAGTTATATAGTGCCTATAACACTGAGGTGGGTCAGTTATATAGTGCCTATAACCCTGAGGTAGGTCAGTTATATAGTGCCTATAACCCTGAGGTAGGTCAGTTATATAGTGCCTATAACCCTGAGGTGGGTCAGTTATATAGTGCCTATAACCCTGAGGTAGGTCAGTTTTTGTTGCCTATATAACTATGAGGTGTGATCTGCAGTCACAGTACTCGTTCTCCTACATGTTGTGCTCAAATTTTAAGATGGAGTCTGAATGGTGGTATCGATCCATCTTCATGATCATGTCATCACCATGAGTGCAACAGCTTTCTCCTTTATTTTTCTCTGGCTGTTACATATAATAGGACATGTGCATCCAAGTTTCCCAACTCCCATTGTGGCCAATCATTTGTCTTCGTGTCATGTACATGTAACTAAAATTAAAGGTCCTTAACCCTTTCACCGATTATTTCCCCTGACAAAAGTGACCTGCTGACGATCAATTCCCTGAGAACTGGTAAAATTTGTATATGTTGTCTTTGGAATGCTAGGAATTGTGTTTGCGTCTGAGATTTGTAGCAAAACATAGGAACCCGGTCTTCACAATGTACACTCCAGTGTTATTTGCTCTAGTTTTATTGCAAAATAAATAAAATAGCATGCAAAAGTAGGTTTTACTGCAAGAGAATGCGCTTCCCCCGGCTTTCTTGACTTGAAAACTTCAAAATTCAACGGAGAAATCGTCTTTTTTTGACCGCATTTGACAGTGTTTATCTCGAGATTGACTCGGCCATTTTCCATGTTTGACCTCTCATTGGAAAGTGTGACCTTTCCCCTTTCTATAAATGACATCACCTGGGACGGATGGCGAAAATAAAATGGAGAATATGATTGGATTGTAATGATATCATTCCATCCTTCCAGCCAGTGTCTACGCCGGTCTCTTAGCTGTAGGCTGATAGAGATCACGTGGGCAAAATTACGCATACTGATTGGCTCGTCGGCCGGCGGGGAATCCATCTTGAATGAAATGGATTTTTGTTTGACACACGTTGTGGATCAAGACTCGTAAAAATATGGAAATAAACTTCGTTGATCGTCGTTGGCAGTTTTAATCGTCTGGGGAATATTCACCACACTTCAGCAGTCGTGTGAGTTCAAAAATACAGGAGTTAGGAAGAGGTTTTCGATGATTTTTTCCATTTCTGCGGCTTGCTGCCGACAGGCCCGTCACACGGTATGTGAGGAAAAATGCATTTTTCACTCCGTTTTTTTCCGTTCAACATCTAATTTTGCTTTATTTCTTTTGCAAACAAACAAACAACTTCGAGAATCAAATTGATCAAGGTTTTGGCTTTCCAGAAGTATACAGTGTTTGATAGATTTCTGTTAAAACGGATGCAAAAAAATACAAGTGCTGTACCGGTACGCATCGTGATGGCGAACAGGTTTGAAGCTAACCCGGTCTACCGGGGATGGTCGTACGGATGGCGCTCTCGTTATCCCCGTGTATCGGGAATAATCGGTGAAAGGGTTAAATGGCATGCATGTTACGCTATATTTCTGTAGTATTTTGAAGTTTGGTTATAAGAAAGTATGGACATCAGTGTTGGTTACTTGATATAAACAATCATCTATGCTTGTCGCTATTATTAGGTATACAGGTACATTGGTTTTGCTCATGATTTGCATCTTCCTGTGCTGCAGGAAGGCAATTTTCTATTGGCCACCTACAGATGTCAAGCCAGCACGACTCGACTGGAATTGAAGGTGCGCTCAATAGAAGGTCAATACGGGACATTACAGGCATACATCACCCCACGAGTACAGCCCAAGTCGTGTATAGTTAAACAGTACCAGATACGACCACTCTCCCTCCACCAGAGAACACATGTATTTGATGAAAACAGGTATGGTATTATTGTGTATGTTCAGCAGGTTGGAGAGAACTACCTCTCTAAAATGGAAAAAAGGTCGTTTTTGTCCAATAATGCTGAGAATATATCCGCTACTAATGTATCAGCAACTAAGAGACATCTGCCTTAGGCAACCATGGACATTTATATCTGAATGGGATGGTATTGAAAATAAATTGTTGTCTATCTTAATTGCATGATAATAGACAACATGTTTTGTTCTCCAAGACTATGCCCACTTTCATAGGAAAATCAGTGTTGCGACATGTAACAAACATAAGCTGAATCAGTGTTGCGACATGTAACAAACATAAGCTGAATCAGTGTTGCGACATGTAACAAACATAAGCTGAATCAGTGTTGCGACATGTAACAAACATAAGCTGAATCGCCTGAAGATAGTGGATAGTGGAGTGTTATGATGAATAAATCAAAAGTTGTTCTAAAGCAAAAAGACCTTTTTTTACCACCATTTCAAACATGTCAGAAAGGTAGTTCTCTCTAAACTGTTTGGGTAAATACTCCAGCAAGAACCACGAGAATTCATTGAATTCCAGTCAGGTTTGAAGAAATTGCATAAAAAAATAATAAATTTGGTTTCTCATCAAATCCAACAAAAAAGCAAGAATGGACATTATTCCTGAGTCAGTCAGAAGAGCTTTGAAGAGGAGATGGAATGGTCCAGTTTTGGTGCTTTAATGCTCTTACAACATCTAAATGACCATGTGCATCAAGTCTAAGCTGGTTACCTCATTTTCCTCAGGCATGGCATGTGGACTGTTCATGATATAGGGGAGGTAATCAGCATAATGACTAACTTTAGCAAGGTTGATCTTTTTCATTTTGATATGTTGCCAGGAGTCCTGAATCAATTGACCCAATCGACAGGTGGCTTGGTCATGTCTAATAAAAAAATCTGACTCAGCATGTGGAGACAGTATACATCAAATCAGAGAAAATATATGTGTAAGTTTGCATGCTTAATTAGACCTGTATATTATGAAATGATTTGCTCTTCACCATCTTATCCACTACTCTAATGTTATTCAGACCTCTCAATACCCTGAAGTTAACTGGTCAGTTTAGCCTGGGTGAAGTCCATTCCTGGGTCTGCTTCTGCCTCCCAGAACTTCCCGAGAGAGCTCCACCAGGGGAGACGATTACTTTCCACTTTGTTTCCACCTTCCTGGACACACAGCTGGAATGTGTGTACAAGTGAGTAGACACTATATTATCATCTAGCTCTGCAGGCCAGATGAGCCTGTTGAACTGCTATTTTTTCATTGCTTGATTAGGCAAAAGTGCACAATGAACAAAGTTGATCTGGAATATCAGTGTGTGAAATAGGAAAACAAATTCTATTTGCCCATGGGGAAGTATGGGCAACCAACACATCCAAATGCATTGCAATTCAAGCAGAATTAGGTTGCCCAAAGGAAACTTTGGTTGCCCCGGGCAACAGGGCAAAGGGCTATTTCGCACGCTGAATATGACGTGTAAGACTGACAGAATAATCAGTGTTTTGCTATTTTATTATTTTCCAGGAAGGGTGAGGTGGTGTTTAGATCTGACAACATTTCAACCATTTCCATACTTAAAGATGTTCTGACAAAGGAAGCTACCAAGAAAAAGATCCGTTTAGACATAACATATGGTGAGCGAATTTGCAATAATGTCAGTCTTCCACTGACCAGTCAAGCCAGTTGATGTTTTATTCAACTTTACAAATCCTCAGCAATGACATGTGATAGGATTGTTCAGTACTAAGCAAACCCCATTTCATCCACTTTTATACACACTACTAATCCACCCTCCCTCCATCGTCAACAATTACAGCAAATTAATTAAAATCATTACGATTTAAATAGAACGCAGTTTGGAAATAGAACGTACCTGTCCGTCCTTTCTGTAGATGGAGAATATAGTATTGTACGTCCATTATGCTTTATTTTAAAGCTTAAACCATCTTATGCTCATAACCAGGGCGTTCTTCTATCTGACAATCTCCTCCATTCACACTAACGCACGATTGTTGTCGAAATTCGAATCATGTTGCAGCGACAGGTGATTATTGTTACGGGTCTCTGCTCCAGTTATCCTACCTGTACTAACCCGGGTTATCTCCCCTATACAGTAAAGTTCACCTGATTTCAGGCGTTCTTTGGGAAGTCCTGATGTACGTGACTTTGGGCAAATGTGTTATATACTACACAGGGACGCATGTTGGGACTGCACGGTTTAATATCAGACGAACATACCAATTAATTGAATGGTTTTGCGACATCAAAGTTCCAAGAAGTTTCATTGAACCAAGGTCGTTTATTACAGTATATACGGTACTATAAGATAGCACGCTATCAACGTCATTTTGCATTTTGAAAGTAAAATTATTGTAATTCGTTAACGCAATCTGATTAAAACTCAGACTTAATAAACCGCTCCTCTATCGGACATGTCGCTGATTAAGATCTGGGACAGTTCCTATCTTAAATATGTCGCGCATGTCAGACTGGCGACCAATCACAGTCCAGCCTCAACTGGCGAAGAGCTGCCTATTGGCGCTTTCCATTTGGAGGCAACAGCAGCATTGCTCGGGCACAGTAAATGGAACATGCACAATCAAGGCATTGCCAGCAGACACGCCGACTACGCGAAATGGAAAGCGCCCTATATTCAGTGGCGGCCAAGTTCAAGGGCGAGATCGAAAGTTATGGTGTGCCGTGCGTGTCCGCATTAAAGCAGGAGCAACTGCAGATGCTTTCTTGCATGCTACGTAAAAAGACACTGTATAGCCGTTCTTCCTACCGACTACGGGAAATCTTTATGTTGCCGAGTGTACGGACGGGACGCAGAAAAATCCAACCCCCATGCAGGCGGCTGGCGAAGTTCTTGCTGTCGACTCGAGTTCATGAGCGATCACCGAAGATTATTATTTGCTCCCCGTTGCTCTCTTTAATGACAGACCATGTGAAAAGATCAAGGGATATTTCTTGCACTGCTGGATATATAGGTACGGTTATTTTGTTCCATAAAATCAGTTCATAACTGCATCGCAACAACAACGGAGATTAGGAGATTAGCCGTCACGCTATACTACGAGGCGTCTCATTGGGCGACTATTTGACCCGGAAACTATTTGATTCGGAGTTCATCTGACGGATTTGTTATAGGAACTGTCCCAGATCTTAATCAGCGACATGTCCGATAGAGGAGCGGTTTATTAAGTCTGAGTTTTAATCAGATTGTTCGTTAACGTTAACACTGATTAAACTCAACGTTTAAGGTCAAACATCGTATAAACGTTGAATGAATTTTCATACAAAAAATGCTATGTGGAAATTCCATTCAACACTCATTTCATCGTTTCTTTGGAAGCTGCATCCAATGGCAATATAAGTCTTGGGTATGTGTATGCTTATGAACGCACGTGCAAATGTTATACTATAGTGGACGCTGATCCGAGTTCTTTATAGATAAACGAACAGGCGGACAGACAGCTCGGGTTGCATGGATTCAGCTGGGCGCTCCGATTGAAGTATAGTCGACCAGTGTGTTGGAAAAGCATCAAGATGGGTGGAAATAAAATAAATGACAAAGAGAGTGTTTATATGGAAGTGAATCCAGTCCAATCCAGTGAGTGACTGAGTTAGGGTTTAACAGCGCTATTTCGGCCATATAGCGACGATATAACTAATTCCTCTCTCTCTGTAATCAGGCAGCCAAATGGAAACATTGAGATTCTAATTTCTCATGCAGGTATAACAATGTATCTGTTAAATATGACTGCAATACTATGGATGCTTTAAAACTGTATATTTTAAAATTTGAAGAAATCAATTTAATTTTCTGGCAGACAAGAATGCACAGCCGAAAAGTCGACCGACTGTTGACAACAATACAGCAGATATGGTATGAAAAACACGAGATCGAATATTATTTAACTAATTAATTCAATCAAACCGAAATGATTAATCCTCTTTATTCTCAACAGCATGCGGTAACTCATTAATTAAAACTACTAGGGAGATCGCGTGCCCTTTCTATACTACTCATCGCGTATGCGCAGTCGACCCATTCTACTGTAGGGTCCAGACCACTATTAAAATTTACATTGGCGGCAATGTTAAAAACTGTTAACGTAATTGCATCTCCTCGATTCATTAATGAAGTCTCGACTTCCATATTTCGGCCAGAAGTACTTTAATTCAAGTACTACAACCGGACAGACTTCTTGACGGGGGTCGCCCATTGAAATTTTGAGTTATGCGCGCTCCTACAAATGACGTCATAATTTTGGCTTTTTTCTCTGCTTTCAGAAAGCAGTGCACAGGCACTCAAATAGTCCCTCTTAGCAACTCCTTATTAGGCCTTGAATTAAAATCAAACCCACAGCGGAACCAAACACATACCATACTCCAATCACCTACCACTGGCCTTCAATTATTCCTCGCAACAGAGACTGGAAAAAATATTGAAAACAATTCACTTCTCTGGCAGAGGTTGCCTAAAGGGGTTAACGGATCGGCACTATTTTTAATAGTGGTCTGGTACCTACTAGAGTAGGTAATTTTGCTCAATTACCTTCAAACTACGCATGGGTATTTCTTGTTGACTGGCTAGAAAATGTGAGAAATTTCAGTGAGATTCGCTTAGCGGTTGACGAATTATGGGGCTTCGAATTCATGTACCACGACCTAAATACAACACTTTTTCACTTCTTCAGGCAAATTCATGGGTCAACAATGTTATCATGTGTGACTCGAGCAGCCATCACCAGAGCCCCAAATAGTAATTACTAAGATGCTCCTCCCATTTGCTCACATTTCAACACCTGAAACGACCTCTTTAGCCTTTCTCATGAATTATGGTGATTTTTTATACGCCCGCCAAAAGGCGGACGTATTATGTGATGGCGGTTTCCGTCCGTGTGTCCGTCTGTCCGTCTGTCCGTCCGCCGTGTCTGGTCTATATCTGGGACAGTTTTCTGTCTACAGTTCTAATTTTTGGTGAGTGGATACCCTATGGGGAGACGATGTGTCGCGTACCAAAATGAAGGTCGAGGTCAGAGGTCAAAGGTCACTGGCCTAAAAAAAACAGGAAATCACTGAAGTGTTCGTGTCCGGTCTACATCTGTGAACGTTTTCTATCCACAGTTGCAAATTTTTGTGAGTGGATATGCTAGGTGAAGACGATGTGTCGCGTACCAAAATTAAGGTCGAGGTCAGAGGTCAAAGGTCACTGTTGCCTAAAATCAGGAAATCATTGATCGTTGACAGTTTTCTATCTACAGTTCTAATTTTTGGTGAGTGGATGCCCTAGGGGGAACGATGTGTTGCATACCAAATGTAGGTCGAGGTCAGAGGTCAAAGGTCAGTGTGACTGAAAAATCAGGAAATCATTAAAAATTTCTAATTTTTTGTGAGTGGATTCAATAGGAGGAAATGAAGTGTCGCATACCAAAAAATAGGTCAAGGTCAAAGGTCAGTGTGACCCCAAAATCAGGAAATTATTAAAAATAACATTTTTTTGTGCCAGTAGATACATTAGGGGGACACAATGTGTCTCCTACCAAAATGTAGGTCAAGGTCAAAGGTCAAGGTCACTGTGACCCCAAAATCGTGGAATTGTTAAAAATCAAGATTTTTTTAGTCCATTGAGAAATTACGGGGATTCGTTTCGTCATGTACCGAAATTTAGATTCAGGTCGATAGTCAAGGTCGCTATGACCCCAGAATCAAGGTCAAAGGTCAGTGTGACCTAAAAATCAGGAAATCAATAAAAATTACTATTAATTTTTTATGAGTGGATTCAATAGGGGGAAATGAAGTGTCGCATATAAAAAAAAATAGGTCAAGGTCAAAGGTCACTGACCCCAAAATCAGGAAATTATTACAAATAACAGTTGTGTCAGTAGATACATTAGGGGGACACGATGTGTCACATACCAACATGTGGGTCAAGGTCAAAGGTCAAGGTCACTGTGACCCCAAAATTGTGAAATTGTTAAAAATCATGACTTTTGTGTCCATTGAGAAATTGAGGGGAGACGGTTTGTCATGTACCAAAATTTAGGTCAAGGTCAATAGTCAAGGTCACTGTGACTTCAGAATCAAGAAATCTTTGAAAAGTATTTTTTTTTTGTGTCAGTGGATACATTAGGGGGACATGTAGGTCAAGGCCGAACGTCAAGGTCACTGTGACCCCCAAAATCATGAGATTTATAAAAATCATGATTTTTTTTGTGTCCATTGATACATTGAGGGAAGACGATGTGTCCTGTACCAAAATTTAGGTCAAGGTCAAAGGTCAATGCCACTGTGACCCCAAAATCAGGAATTCATTACAAGTCACATTTTCGTATGCCTGTCGAAGACGAGGTCATGCAATGCGATGTTGCGTTCTATCCATTCATCCATTAACATTTGTTGTCCATGCGATAACTCTAGTTTCAAGGTATGGATTGGTACCAAACTTTGACTATACCTTACTCGCATGGCAAAGAGGAGCCATACATCAATCGATCAAAGGTCAAGGTCACAGTCACCCAAAACTGAATCAAGTATAAGATGTGATATATGTTACATTCTCAGAAGCACAAAATTGTAGACCTTTCTCTGGTGTGCTAGATACCAATTGGAATCAAGGCTATTAAACAAACTTGAAATTTGGACCAATATAATTCCAGATATACGGGCGTATATTGAAGCCCCTTGGGCTCTTGTTTACAATGGTACCCCCCAAAACCGCTTATTTTGATCAATTTTTAAGATTAATGTTTGGTTTTATCATAAAAACAGAATCGTGAAACTGTGAAATTTTGAACTGTTTTACGGAAAAACTATTTCTGGTCAAATAAAATCACAGAAGTTGCAGCTGAAGAACAGCGCGTTTCAATTATACAACGAATTCTGACCCCACCCCCAAACCAAGTACACCAATAAAGGTTGACCCCTGCCATTTTTGTTCGCCATTAGCAGAGAACGAACGTATCTATTCAAGCCAAACACTTTATTATCACGGAAAAAGTCACTTAAGGTAACCCCTAATCACTTCGGCTATTATCTCGTGTTCTCGAGCTCGGCTAAATATGACCAAATGTTGGCATTAGGAAATACATTTCAGCCAAATTTAAAAACATTGGAATCTTCAGCAGAAGGGGTCTACTCAATCACCACCACTTTGACCATGATGATCGCATTCGATCCAGTGGAAATAATTTGATTAAACACCAGAAAACTACCAAGTTTGGAACTTACTATGTGGTAGTGACCCGTCTTACACTCCTTAATTTCCTATATTTTAATTAAAAAGATCTTATATTTCTCTTATATTATGACAAATTACCTCCTATATTTTCTCTAAATGTTTCACTGTGAGCCACTTGAAGGCTTGTGGATATTTTCATACATTTTCACGGGGCGATGTAGGCCTAAAGGGTCCTGTTCTAACACTGAGGAAAAACTTGAGCACAAATAGTACCGTTGCCAGGGTGACTGGTTGTTTATTGAACTCCTATAGGCTTTGAGAAGAAGAGCAGAGAAAAAAAAGAGTCCTCAAGTTATTCAGCTACTGCAGCTAGTTGTGGTCAACTATTTTGGCTAGATTTTGAACCACCAGGTCTATATTAGTGAAGTTTAATATTTTCTGGTATTTTTCTGTTTGTATGTTCAGATGTCATTTTCACAGAGTTCTTCTGTGTTAGAGCAGGAATACAATATGGGTACCATTCTCGGGTTGCCGTAGAGAGTTTTCCAGATACATGTAGGATGCTATAAATCACTGACTGATAAAAAGTTTATCCAGTACACTTAATATATGCAGAATAAAATTGTGTTCTCCACATGAAAATACGCTTAGATTTCAGGCTGATGTTATGTGTAGCTGGTCTGCACAATATAATTGGCATTCCACCATTGTCAGAATTTGTAACCTCTCAAACTGGGGCTGTACTGACAGGAGAGTTACATGTATATGATGCCATGAGAGAATGCATCCCAGCATAGCTCCAGTCCATCTAACATAAAGGATTTTAAGTGTATTCCAATACTGAATTTTTGTCATTTACTGCTGAAGGCTGTGCTTTCTATAATCCCGGGCCCCTGCTGAAAAAGTGAAATATTTTACAAATATTGGTAACATGCAGAGAAGACATTATTTATCCTATCATTAAGTTGGTTTCATAATAAGGAATTTGTCCCATCTGTCAGAAGTTATTTTTCGAAATATATACATGTATTACATGTACAATTATACTAATTCACTGGACATGCTAGAGATCCTTGTTGAGAGAATTGTGTGAGACTGGACAAATTGTGTGGCTCTTGGGACAGAACATCAAAGAGTTAGTGGAATTATTATACCCGCCGTTTCAAAGTATAGGGGGGTATACTGCTGCTTGTCTGTCCATCCGTCCTTCCGTCTGTCTGAATTTGACGTTAACGCTCTAGAAGCTGAACCATTACATCTAGAGACTTCAAATTTGGTACACCGCTTTGATGTGTGGCAAAGCACAAGCCTATTGAAATTGGAAAAATTTTGATGGTTTTTGTGGGTTCCATGGCAACAAGACGGAAAATATCCATGTAACGACGTTAATGCTCTACAAGCTGAACCGTCTATCTAGAGACTTCCAATTTAGTATACAGCATTGATGTGTGGCAAAGCACAAGCCTATTGAAATTGGAAAAAATTTGATGGTTTTTGTTGTTTCCATGGCAACAAGACGGAAAATATCCATGTAACGACGTTAATGCTCTACAAGCTGAACCGTTCCATCTAGACTTCCAATTTAGTATACAGCATTGATGTGTGGCAAAGCACAAGCCTATTGAAATTGGATACATTTTGATGGTTTTTGTGTTTCCATGGCAACAAGACAGAAAATCTCCATGTAACGACATTAATGATCTAGAAGCCGAACCGTTGAAGCTGGAGATTCCAAATTTGGTATGCAACATTGCTGTGTGGCAAAGCACAAGCCTATTCAAATTGCGTACATTTTTGAAAGAAATTTAGATAAACAAATAACTTTCTCGAATTTATTACAAGAATCGATTTCTTGAAAGATAAATGACGTCATTTAGAAAAGTATAGTCCTCAAAATCACGCGATAGTAACTTTATCAGTTTTCATCAAACAAACTTGCTTTTCTGGAATAATGAACTTTACCATTTGAATAAAAATAGGTTGTCTCATTTTTGTCTGGAACAGGGCGAAGCCCTATTCCCAGACTCTGCTGCCGTACAGCAAATTTGGCTGCTTGCCAACACTGGTACACGCACTATATCCGGCTGACCCCTGACCCAATAACTGCGCAGAGCCATCTGGCCAGCTTATGAGTGTGATTAGGCCAGCCAACGAGTGATGCGGTCAAAGGAAAGAAAAATTTTCACATTTTTTAACTCCGAAGGGATAAAACCAACCAAAAACGTTTGTACATTTAGATGAATTAGGCGAAGGCCTGTATTTTAACGGGATCGCCAGTCGTATTTTTTACCTTGTTTTGTTCACACTGCTCGTGAATTAGTGGACTATGTTTGAACTATGCACATGGTAACAAGGGTTTCCACAGCACCTCGTGGTTTCCTTCTGGCGGGATTTTAATGTCCGCATTGCCCGTGATAAGCAGACGTGTGAAGTGGACAACCGTCGACGTGGGGAAAAAACTTGGTTTGATTCATTGGCAAGTACCAGACCATACTGTATTTACGTCCTTGAACTGAATCATTGTTTGTGTTGTTTACAGCCCAACTTAAGCTGAAGGAAAACGTTTCGTCAGAATTCCTTTCTCAGCAACAACAACATTTACATTTCAGTGCTGGTAATGAGAAAATATTTGTCGCATAATTTGGCAATTAAATAATGAATTCTTATAACACGAAGTTGGCCAACTTAGATTAGTATTTTGGCCTATTTGTCAATTGTCCGTGCCAATTCGCTAAATCGTGATTGTGAATTTGTCCCGAATTTAATAGGTCTGGTTTGTACGATCGAGTTGAGCGTACACTTGGAGTTGAGCACACTTTGGAGTGGAGCACATTTGGAGCTGAAAACACGCTCGAAAGTTCTAAATTTAACTTGTAATTAGGCACGTGTAAATTAAATTTCTAAGAACGATGGAAATTTCTATTGACCAGTACAGCCAACAAATTGGTATCCATTGCATACGATTACGAGGCAATCAGGTAAAGCTAGCAGCACTCATGCTTCCGATTGTGTATGCTTTTTTACATCACTGGATTTCAAAGGTCACAGTAAACTACAGGTTTTATAGTGAGGATGAAGCTTTCAGGTCTAACTGTTCTTATTTTGCCAGTTTATGGATTATGCAATTGTTTGTATGTAGGTATTATTTGCCGGCTCTCATAACAATGGCAAATGACGTGGAAACAAATCCTGGGCCTCCTGCCCACATAATTAGCAGCACAAAGATTGTTCATGGTAGCTTTCATCAAGGAGCTCAAATATTCTCTGTAATGTCCAGATGTAAACAGTGTATGGCAAACTGTATTTGTTTTCATGCCTTTGTAATGCTGAATAAAGAGATACAGGTAACTCATTTCACACAGCGAACTCTAGATCACTCCCGATTCTTGTAACCGCGAAAAGGCTTATTGCACCCTATCTCTTTTCATGTTATTGAGTACATATATTGTTTTCCCTGACTCGAGTGCCCACTAGCGGGCAGGGGCAAATAACTCTTACGGTGACAATTCGGAAACTCCCGAAAATCGAAATAGATGTACACTATTCTGAAGCAACGAATCGATATTGCACATCCATTACTGTTCCAGACAATAGTACTCTTGAGTACTTTCATTTTTAGTTAGGGCCTAGAAGTTATTTTATCGTCGTGCAAAGTTGAAAAAATCTACAAAAACCCGACCCCTCTCCACTAAATCATAAATAATTCATGAACAGTGCTGAACTTATAAAATTTGAGGCAACATTTTGAAGATCTACATGACTGGAATATTGTGTCCAAAGTTCATGTTTGTACATCAAATAAGAGAGAAATTAGAAAAAATGATTTCAAAATGTCTGATGAAATCATTACAATGCCAAGGATCTAATTGCAATTTCTATTTTCCTGTCATTATTTCGGATTTTACAAATAAATCGAAAACGAATCACCCAATTCTTCCCACATTCGCTATTCAGGTACCTTGAGATATGATGTCTCCTACGAAAACTTTTCCCATACAGGTTCCTTTATTATAGCATGACACATCAGATGAGCTTATTTTTCTCGTGGATATCTCGCTAAGTCCTATCACCTGTAGAAAGGTGGGGTATTTCTGTAATCTTTTATGACAGATGATAAAAAAATACAATGGCCACACATTTCTAACCAGCTGTAACGCAAGGGTCAAAGCTCCACCCCTAGTTCCTACAGCCTAATTTGACATTTAAATAGCCCCGTTTTAGTGCCTAAGGCTCTAGTTGATGGGGAGGGATCTACACTCGACACAGTAATTAATGTAAGCCTATCTAACCTCTCTCTCCATCACAGATATCAACAATGACTCCATACCACACACACTTGGACTGATTCACCCCAAACTAGAATATCAACTCCTGCTAGCCAAGAAAGTACAGTTGATAGAAGGGCTCAAGGTAATATATTACATTTCTTCAAATTATTCAGATGACGAAATTCAGGCATCTGTGGAGAGAAATTCTGCTAAACATTCTACAAATTTCATCAGCTATCTTATCAATTATTGGGATAAATAACATATCCATGCCATAGTATTTAGCCTCAGTTGATATGAAGATGTTTCTTCTGCTTCTAAGTCTAAAAATGCTGTTCAAAAAATGAGAAGAAATAAGGTAAATCATTAATCATAATCAGCTGTTCATCCTACATGTATATCCAACCTGAGTTTATTGCTCTGATTATCCACATCTTTCTACAAGAGAAGAATCATTCTGGTTCATTTATCATCTTCATACACAAGCAAACTTCTCTGTTCACACTTTAAATTAGCCTTGATATAACAATCCACCGGCTCTGTTCAGAAGAATTTATAAATAGACATGAAATGTCACTGACCTATAATCCATTTGAATTTCAAAATGAGTCATATGATTGGCTGTCATGGGAATTGCCTTTCTAGAAAAGGTGTATATATGTTATTCAGTCATATTAATTTCTATTTGATAGGAGTTACAGGTCCATGAGAATGATGTGAGTTTCATGTCCCCCGAGTACAGACAGATTCTAGACGAGGCTGACTCATTACAGAAGGAGTTTAAACGACAACCCTGTCATCTCGAGAGGCTCTATGATATCCTTTGAAATATATTTTATCTGAATTGATCCATCATATAAAAATATTGCTTTTTACCCCTCAGCCCATAGGGCTGTGGGATCTTGTCGTTGCCGTGTACGTACGTCCGTCCGTCCGTCCGTCCTGGCGTCCGTCCGTCAACATGTTCTTGTCCGCTGAATATCTGCAGATCTATGAAGTCGGGCCCGACCAAACTTTGGTGAGAGCTTCCTGAATGTTGACCGATGAAATGATTAGATTTTCAGATGGCTATGATGATTTCATGATTTTTAATTATTTTTTTTTATTATTTATTGATGACTCAGCTTTTGCACTGTTACCTATGCCCATCAACATGTTCTTGTCCGCTGAATATCTGCAGATCTATCAAGTCGGGCCTGACAAAACTTTGGTGAGAGCTTCCTGAATGTTGACTGATGAAATGATTACATTTTCAGATGGTTATGATGATTTCATGATTTTTAAAAAAAATTCACAGGGCGATTTAGTCCTGTAGGGACTAATGGTCCTGTATTGTAGTCAGGAAAAACTTGAGCACATTTGGTACCATTGCCAGGGTGACTGGTTGTTTATTTAACTGCTTTAGGCTTTGAGAGGAAGAGCAGAAGAAAAGAGTCCTCAAGTTATTCAGCTACTGCAGATAGTTTGGTCAACTATTTTTGCTAGATTTTGTTTCACCTGGTCTATATTAGTGAACTTAAATATTTTCTGCTATTCTTATATATGTTCATATGTCATTTTCACAGAGGTTTCCTGCTTTAGAGCATGAATACAAAATGGATTCTATTCAGAGGTTGACTTAGAGTGTTTTCCTGAAAGGATGTCATAAATCACTGGTTGATAAAAACTTTATTTAGAACACTTAACAAATACAGAAGAAAATAGTTTAAGGCAGACTTATCATATGTTTGCCATGTTGGCAAGAAATTTTAATTTTCTAGCCTAGGCTTTCATTCTTGCAGAAATTATATACACGGTATGTAACTTTTGAACTATCACACAAACATCCCCTCCACCAGACCCTCTATACCATTTAGAGCAAAGTCACATGCATGACCTAGGTCAATGGCTTGGTTCACTTAGCTGATAGGGTTACTTGATAGGGTCAAACTCCAAACTTTAGATAGCATGCAGTGCTCTACATGTACAAGTCTGCATACAACGATTGTCAGAATTTGTAACCTTCCAAACTAGAGGTGTACCTAGTACCTTATTGAGAGAAATGTGTGAGACTACAAATTGTATGGCTCTTCGCCATGGGGACTGAACATCAAAGAGTTAGTGGAATCCGCCTTTTGCGCTATTCGTAATGCCGGTTTCGGCCGCAAGGTGGCGCTAGCGCTCACGGCACTTTGGTCTGTTCCGGTTGTCTGCTAAACATGTGCAGGAGGGAAGGCGGGTATTGTATTTCGCCTCGTTTCGTCAGATTTTCTCACTGATGGAGACGTCCTTGGTAGTTTACGTAAGTATAGTCATCAAGTCTAATTTTTACTCGTTTGTAGAAGCATAATAAAAGCCGCATTGTCAACAAATTGGGCAATCAAAGCTCGTCGTTGTTGTTGCTGTAAAACATTTATTTATTTCTCAAACCTACACCTGCTTTGATCTATGCCTTAATCTCCGCCAGGAATTCAATACAAACGTTAAAACGGAAGTTTAAAACAAAAGTTATCTCCCCTGGGGAGTTATCTCCCTTTAGGGGAGCTCTCTCAGCTCAGACAGGATATAAAAGGCCTGGACCCATTATCCACTTCCTCTTTTCTCGTTTGTACCTCGAGTGGTGCACGTAAGGGAGTTTGCAATACAGTGCTAGTTGTTGTTGTTAGACTAGTTGTTGTTGTTCAAAGACTTGTTTATTTTCGAAACATTTTCTTTCTTGAATAATGTCTGAGTTTTCTGTTCCCATTCCTTCAAATTCTTGCCGTGCGTGTGGGCGAATTTCGACGCTTAGATGCCCACACGCGTTGTTTCGTTTGTAAGGACAAAATTTGCTATCGAAATAACACGTGTAATGAATGTGTGTCTTGGGATAATGATGCTTGGAAAAATTATGCACAAGCCCGTAGGTCCTATTTACTGCAGGCTTCAGAGAACCCCGATCTATCGGAAGTCGATAGACGTGTGTTGGAAATTGCATTAGTTGAGGACATTAAAATTAATCAAGATCTGGGTGGTCCCGTTTTAGATTTGTCCCGTAATTCAAAAAGTCCGACTCCTTCTTCTGGGTCTGGGGATATACCACCTAGCGGTATGGTTGTACGACATGATAACCAAAGTGTACTGGATAGCTTAGCCTCCACGGGTCTTGCTTTGTCTGGAGGCCTTGAGAAACCGGTTCCTTTATTCAAGCAAACAAAGGCCAGGTCACAGCTACCGCGACGCTCTATTGTATCCGACGGACAAAAGATTTCGACCTCACCGCATGTTAGTTCTCCGACTCCTTTGTCTATTAGCCTTTCGCCGGCTGATTCTCATAATAGGAATTTACATCGTTTATCTCCTTTACGATTTAAACCTGCTGGTTTATCTAAAAAGAAAACAACATCTTATTCTATGGAAGGGCGTTCGAAGTCGTCTTTGAATGTTCGGATTTCGGATTTACAACCGCCGGTTTCGACGTATGTTGACACTTCACGTCATCATTCTCGTGTGTCTGATCGTCGTTCTGGTTCACCGCAGCGCCGTTCTCGTTCGCCTGTACGTCGTTATGTTCCATCTCCTCGACGTCCTGTTACGCCGTCTCGTCGGGTGTATTCATCTGTACGTGGTTCTAATTCACCTGTTCGGCATTCTCGTTCTCCGGTTCGTAGATCTCATTCACCGGTTCATCGTGGTACTATTTTACGGCCTTCCCATTCACCGGTACGCCGTTCTCGTTCTCCTGTTCGACGTTCCCGTACGTCTCCACGCCATTTACCAATCTGTTTCACCTGCCCATCGACATCGCCAAGTTCGTCATGCGCAGACTCCGTTTCTTGATTATACTTTTGATCGGAGTTTACCTTCTTCCCATTGTCGTCACACCGATCGTTCTCCATCTCCGGTTTCAACGACTTTGTCTGATGATCATGATTCCTCTTCGGCGTCGGGTAGTTCGGAGGATTCATCTATGATGTCTTTTTCTAACAAAATGAAAGCGCTTTTGGCACTTGTTCCGGACATGCCTACTCCTACGAAGACGGTTTCTTCTGCTCGAGTTAAATGTCCGACTGCGGCTTCTGCCGCGTTTACGTCTACGTCGGAGTCACGGGAGACTCCTTTGTCCTGCGCTCCTTCTCCAGCTTGGGAGTCTAATCTTGTGATTTTTGATCGTCAATTGGAAGATGACAACAAATTTAAGAAGCCCCAAGTTCCATTTCATCAAGTCCATAACAACGTGTTACCGGATAAATCGCCTAAGACTGATCGGGATTTGAGTCAAATTACGAAGTCAGCCGCTTCATCTTCAGTTACGGTTCCATCCAAAGTTTTCTCTAACATTATGGATATGTTGTTGTCTATTCAACGCACTACATCCTTCGCGGATTGGTTTCTGCTAGCTTCATCTCGGATTTCTTTGGATCCTGCGTTACGTTTGAGTAATGGTTCGACTTCTTTGTCTCCTGATCGCGTGGCGTATTTGCGTGCTTTCATGGACACTCTCATTAAAGCTAATCGTCATATCATTGAGGCGGATGCTTTCTCTTATGTTTCACTTCTTCATGCGCAGCGTGCTTCGTTGCTTAAAGGAGTCAAGCCCGACGTTCCATACTTTGTTAAGGATCAACTGCGACGTCAACCGTTATCCTCTAACTGGGTTTTCAACAATGCTATCGAGTCCGTCATGCCTGCTGTTCGTGAGGAACGGACTTCTCGTTTGATTTCTGCTGTAGCTCGGCGTCCTGCTTTTTCCATGGATCGGAAACCTTCATGAGGTCGTACTTCCAAACCCACCCAGCGGGAGGGTTTTCTTCAGCATGATTTTCGTGGCATCGACAAACCTCCAAAAAGAGGCCATGGCCGCCGTTTCACTCGTGGGAAATCAGGTTCCAGACGTGGTGGGGCGTCCAACAAATGACTATCCGACTTCCGTTTCCAATCACGTCAAAGATTTCCAACTGCCCGCTTTTCGTCCTTACAATCATCCGGTTGTGGGCGGACGTCTTCAACATTTCTGCGAGAACTGGCGACTTATAACGGACGACGACTGGATTATAAAGACCTTGAAGGAGGGGTTCCTCTTCAATTTCCAATCCCGACCCAGACTCATCTCTCGGCCTCGTCCCTCCCGAATACCAGTTCCCGCAGGTCATGCACAGATGCTCCTGGCCTCTGTCGACACATTTATCACCAAGGGTGCCGTCAGAGAGCTTCCACAAGACGAAGACAGCGTAGGATTTTACAGCCATGTTTTTCTGGTGCCGAAGAAGGATTCGGACCAGATGAGGATGGTTATCGATCTCAAGATATTGAACAAGCTTCATCTAGTAACTCCTCCTCATTTCAAGATGGCGTCTGTATCATCGATTCGGGCCCGCGTACATCATCTGGATTGGTTGGCCTCAATCGATCTTCAGGACGCCTACCTTCATATTCCTATTCATCCTCGTCATCGGCGTTTCCTTCGGTTCGTCGTCAACGATCGTCGGTTCGAGTGGCAAGTCCTCCCGTTCGGAGTCCCTTGGCTATTCACCCGGATCACTTCGCCTGTCATGGCGTTTCTACATCTTCGTGGCATCCATATCGAGGTATATATAGACGATATCCTCATGTGGGCTGCAGACAAGGACAGTCTCAATGCGCAGGTTCGCTTCACACTGCTTGTTCTACGTCATCTCGGCTTCATTCCTCATCCTCTGAAGTCAGAGTTGGTTCCAGCGCAAATTCGCCGTTACATCGGGGCGGTGTTCGATACTCGTCTACAACTGGTACGCCCTCCAGAGGACCGTTGGACCAAAATTCAGGTGCTGATACTAAGGTTTTTATCATCAGCGTTTCAGACACGACGACAGTGGCAAAGCCTTCTGGGTTTACTCACTTCCACGCAGGATCTTACTCATTACGGCCGTCTCCAGGTTCGGCCGCTGCAGTACCATCTGTCTCCTTATCTTCAGAGGTCATCTCTCAATCCTGCGGTTCCGGTATTGACGTCTCTACATCCACATCTGATTTGGTGGCAGTCCCGTCACAACGTCATGCGGGGAGTTCCGTTCCGGTCTCCTATTCCGGACCACCATCTCTATACCGATGCTTCCGAGACGGGCTGGGGAGCCCATCTGGACGATCTGGAGGTCTCCGGCAGATGGTCGACTTTGGAGTCCAGACTTCACATCAACCTTCTGGAGATGAAGGCAGTCATCCTTGCAGTTCAACATTGGAGTTACCGTCTCAGCAATTCGTCCCTCCTCATAGCTACGGACAATTCGACGGTCATAGCCCACATCAACAAGATGGGTACCACCCGATCTCTCTCAACGTTTCGACTAGTGTGGGACCTCTTCGACTGGGCTCTCATTCATCACTGCCATCTCAATGCTCGCCATGTTCCGGGTCGGCTCAATGTCTTAGCGGACCGTCTGTCTCGTCCCGACACCGTCCTTCAGACCGAATGGCAACTTCATCCGGAGGTGTTCCGTCAGATTTGCAGATTTTCTAGAAGTTCTCCAAAAGATTGCTCAACACGACTGCGTCGTGCTGCTTGTGGTTCCGTGGTGGCCTCGTCGTCAGTGGTTTCCAGTGCTGCTTCCACTTCTCACGGCCCCGCCACGTCGTTTTCCAGTTTGGCCCGGCCTGTTGCGCCAACCTCACGGGATATTTCATCACAACCCGCGGTGGCTCAATTTACACGTCTGCAGACTATCCAGAGTGCACTCACAGTCCAAGGATTTTCAGCAGAAGTTGCACAGACGATGGTTTCAGCCAATCGATCTTCCACATCGCAGCTCTATCAAGCGAAATGGGCCTATTTCGTCTCCTGGTGCCGAGAACGTGATGCCGATCCCGACTCTGCCTCTATTTCCTTAGTAGCTGACTTCCTCCTTCACCTTCATCGTGATAAGAAGTTTCAAATCAGCACCATTGAGGGGTATCGATCTGCTTTGGCTAGGGTTTTACGTCTTTCTGCCGGCATCGACATTAATCTAAATGACAATATCTCTGCGCTCATTCGGGCCTTCGCGTTACAGTCGCGCCGTACTCGCCAGCTGTTACCGAAATGGGATATTGGTGTGGTTCTGTGTGCTCTGATTCGTCCGCCCTTTGAACCCTTACAGTCCGCTTCTCTAAAAGCTGTTGCCTACAAGACTGCTTTTCTGGCGGCTTTTGCTTTGGCGTCTAGAGTGTCTGAACTGCATGCTCTTGAGAGATCTATGACCTGGACGGCGGATTGGTCTCGCATTTCCTTTCGACCCATTCCTGAGTTCATCGCCAAAAATGAGTCTGTTCGCCTAGGTCCGTGTGCTCAACGTTTGTACTCCATCCCTGCGTTATCAGACTTCGTGCATGGCCTTGAAGACGACCTTCTGTTATGCCCTGTTCGAGCCATATGCCACTATCTCACTCGTACCGATCCCGGTCGGGGCTCTCGTCGTCTATTATTTCTGTCCCTTCGCCCGTCTGCAGTGCGTGACATTACTAAGAATACCATTGCTTCGTGGTTGAAGAAGACCATAAAGTGGTCTTATCAATTGGCCATTGACGCTCCCCCACTACTATCTACTGCTTCTTCTCATGAAATTCGTGCCATCGCTACGTCATGGCCTTTATGGAAGAACTTGTCCCTCCATGACATTGTCCAGTCCTGTGCTTGGATGGCTAACTCCACGTTCACCAATTTCTATCTGAGAGATATGTCACAGATAGAGTGACAACGCTTGGGCCGCTGGTGGCAGGGAGGGAGGGGGCATTTTTCATCATCGCAGCAAGTCCGCCAGCTTGTTGTATCATCTCATCTCATCTCTCAGTCATATCATATGTCCACATACTACATGATCATCTAAGGAAGAAGTTATGGGTCAGCTTGCCAGCCACCGACTCTCAAGTCATCAATCAAGAAACCTGACGCAATGGTGAGTTTTAATCTTTGCCTTTACTGCAGATTTGCTTGTGTCATTTCAGGTTGAAGCTATGACCTTCTTCTAGATCATCTCAGCTGAGTCACCTGCGACCAACTCACAGATTCAACGTACAAGAACTGACACTTTGTGAGTATTATGTTTGTTTCAGGTCACCAGTGTCAGCAACAAGGATTAAAGTACAGAGAGTTGATGAAGACGTAGAGTAGACACAAGGCAGCCGCTGTCAACTCATCACAGACCAGTGTCAGCAACAGAACTAAAGTACAAAGAGTGGACTTAAGTCGGCGTGTGGACTGAGGGTGGTGTAAGTTGGTCACCATGTATGCTACGTAGGCGCTATAATGCCCCTACCGCTTCTTACATCGCTTACTTTCGAAAACTCATTATCGCTAATGGGCGGAGTCACTTCTGGTTGGTAAGAGTGTGCACCACATCCACGATCACAGAATTGGACACTGTGTATGCTACGTCGGCGGCAGAAGGCCCTCGGCCGGTTCGTACATCGCTTACTTTCGCATACCTCATAGTGCTAATGGGCCTGGGTCCCTGCTGGTTGGTAAAATTGTGCTCCACATCCAAGATCACAGCTACATGGATGAAGACATTCAAAAAGATAAGTAGCTACTTAACTCCATGACTACTCACTGGTCACCGACCAGGGTTTTTATTGTTGAGTATTAATGTGTCTTGTTTGTGATCTTCTCAGCGGATATTCAGCCTGCCATTGCAACTACAACAAGGCCGAGGTTCCCACCTCCATATGTTGGTAGTGAGGCATAGATCAAAGCAGGTGTAGGTTTGAGAAATAAATAATAAACATTTATAAACAATGTTTCTATTTATAATCAAACCAAACCTGCTTTGATGTCATGGCCCTCCCATCCTTCCCCTCACTCCGCGGCCTTGTACACTACAGGTCTCGGTTTATAACAATGAGAAAAGAGGAAGTGGATAATGGGTCCAGGCCTTTTATATCCTGTCTGAGCTGAGAGAGCTCCCCTAAAGGGAGACAACTCCCGGGGAGATAACTCCCCAGGGGAGATAACTTTTGTTTTAAACTTCCGTTTTAACGTTTGTATTGTATTCCTGGCGGAGATTAAGGCATAGATCAAAGCAGGTTTGGTTTGATTATAAATAGAAACATTGTTTATAAATGTTTATTGTTTAGTTATAGTAGAGACTTGCGTGTCATCGACTTAGGGATAAAGGATTTTTTTGCAGAAGAAATACATGGTATAATAATTAGATAATTAAAAAATTAAAAATAAGTAGCTATTAGTGCAAAAACTACTTCCTCAGTATTTATGAGAAGTTAGAAGACATATGGCACATTAATTTCCTGTTCAGTGTGTCTTTTCACAATAAAGTTATGAAACACTACCAGCCGTCCCAAATGAGGCGGGTTGGGTTCTTGTTTATCACATTATAATCATACAGCTACATTAACAGCTACATGGTAGTCGGGTTAACTAATAATCCGATTATTTCTCACAGTACTTGATCAAACAAACTGGCCCCTGCTGATTGTTTTCAGTAGAGTGTGGTTTAATCAGGCTGAACTGCCGGCCACCCACCATGTTTTATAACAACAACAACGACGAGCTTTGATTGCCCAATTTGTTGACAAAGCGGATTTATTATGCTTGTACAAACGAGTAAAAATTAGACTTGATGACTATACTTACTTAAACTACCAAGGACGTCTCCATCAGTGAGAAAATCTGACGAAACGAGGCGAAATACAATACCCGCCTTCCCTCCTGCACATGTTTAGCAGACAACCGGAACAGACCAAAGTGCCGGGAGCGCTAGCGCCACCTTGCGGCCGAAACCGGCATTACGAATAGCGCAAAAGGCGGATTATTCCAACAGCCTATTTTACATTTAAATAGCCCCGTTTCAGTGCCTAAGGCTCAAGTTTTATTATTTATTGATGGCTTAGCTTTTGCACTGTTGTCTATGCCTATCGCGAACCCTTGGTTGCATGTTTCATTGTGAATTTTGAAGGTTCCCTGATACAAGAAGGCCTGGTCCATTCAAGATTCTCATTGAATGAAGGACAACATTTTTCGTTAATTTTGCTATTAAATCATTCTATTCTACATCATATGTTTTATCCTAAAACTGTTGCATGAACCATATTTGTGTCCACACATTTAACTGGTACAACATTTTTGTCAAATTTTGTCACCAAACATGTTACTGTACCTTGGAAATTATTTAAAACGAGTGATTAGGAGAGCCCATTTTTAGCCTGACTCTGGGCAATTTTGAACCAGTTTGCATACCTGGAGCTTATGCCCCCCCTCAACAATAAGGGTGGGCCTGTGTCAATCAGTGTGTTTACTTGTTATCACATTTGTGCAATGCATAAATTGCCACTGATAAAGCTACACTTTCTTGCATGCTGTAATCCCAGCACACCACTCACGTGAAACTGACGTCTGGGGTCGTACTATTGTCTGGCCGGCTGCCTGGCCGTGCCTGGCCGTGGCCAGGCATTGTCAGGCCGGCTCAATTACGTGCATTCCAAAGGGAATTACAGCTATTTGTTGATCTTACTATAATGTTTATACAATTCTGCTTTTATCTAGTATATTTTCAGGTGTATATCGGCACTTCTCAGGCCCGTGGTGGTCGATTTAATCTTCCATGCTGGAAATCCCGGCAAAACAAAGATGGCGGCCGACCAGCTAGGCGGGGTGCATGTAAAAACCAGATTTTCACATACGAAACGGGATTGCCTGACCAGGCTTTGTCAGGCCGGCTCGATTACGTGCATTCTTCACAGATATATTGTAATAAAATGATAATTAGCGTTAGAAAATTATATGTGTTTGTCAATTATTATTATTATTATTTGTTAAATTTATCATTATTCATTACTATTATTATTTGTTATAGTTATCATTATTCATTCCTATTATGTTATTTGTTATAGTTATCATTATTCATTCCTATTATGATTTGTTAATGTTATTATTGAAATAAAACAAGAAATCTGAATCAATGTCATCGTGTTCCATTTACCCGACTTATAGTTTCAGTATCGCAATAATTGACAAACACATATAATTTTCTAACGCTAATTATCATTTTATTACAATATATCTGTGAAGAATGCACGTAATCGAGCCGGCCTGACAAAGCCTGGTCAGGCAATCCCGTTTCGTATGTGAAAATCTGGTTTTTACATGCACCCCGCCTAGCTGGTCGGCCGCCATCTTTGTTTTGCCGGGATTTCCAGCATGGAAGATTAAATCGACCACCACGGGCCTGAGAAGTGCCGATATACACCTGAAAATATACTAGATAAAAGCAGAATTGTATAAACATTATAGTAAGATCAACAAATAGCTGTAATTCCCTTTAGAATGCACGTAATTGAGCCGGCCAGGCACGGCCAGGCAGCCGGCCAGACAATAGTACGACCCCGAGTTTTTGGCGCCCATATGTTCTCCGAAACTAAATTGGCTCTAGATGCAGCCCTGATCCTACTTGACTAAAAAAAACAGGCTGAGGGGTCCACGCACTTTTAGGTGCTTGCCTGCAATTCATGTTCAAAATTTATCTTTAACATATTCACTGCCACCTATGAGTGTATTCCAAGTCGTGCTTTTAGTTGGTCAACCCATTGTTCCATCTTGTTTTGGTGAAAACTCAGGCTACGAGATAACCAGCAATGGTCAGAATCTGCTAGCATTGTGTTTGTCACATTATCAGCCATATCAGTCAGTTCTAGGTAGTGGCAGAATCTGATACACTGCGACAGGCGACAGTTTATCTATTCTCAACGGGTGGTCAAATTTTTTCCTACGAAGTAGTCTCTCATTTGCAAATTGTCCGGTAATGAGTGAGTCTGTCAGTCAGTCAGTCAGTCAGTCCATCCGAATCCATTTGTCGGCAAAATAAGGAGAACCATTGACAATACAACCTTGATTTTTGGCATGAAGGTGCATTAGGGGACTGTTACCAGCAAGTTCTGAGCTGACCTACTTTTGATGAAAAGTTCTGGTGATTTTTGATTTCTGGTGATTTTTGATGAAAATCACTGGTGATTCTGACTTTGGCTGTGCCCATCTTAATATAGGCAGGATTTCAACTTGGGACCTCCCAGAGTTCAGTGCACGTGGCAGTCCTAATGCCTATAGTAGGTCCTGTGACATTAGTCACACTGCTCATGTTATTAGATAGACTGTTCAATTTAAAACAGAAGTTTGAACACGAGTATGGTTAAGAGAGTAACTGAAAAAAACATTTTAAAATACATGTATGCAAGGATTCATTTTCCGGAGTTCACAATCTTATTGATGTTTCTTCTTTAGCTTATGAATTAAATATCTGCTAAATGGACCTTGACCTTGTTACGTATGATCACAGACCTTTACATCGACAAGTTCAAGTTCAAAGGTCAGAATGTGAAAGGTAAAGTTCCTGTCTTGCTGGAAGTCCTCGACAATTATGACCTGCCAAATTTGATCAACTTTTTCGAAACCTCGGCATGAGAACGCAGGCACTCGGATATCAATGATATGTCTTCGATTTGAGTGCTAAACTGGCAGCATGGAATTACAACAAAAGCTGTGCGACTATATATAAGCCTACTCTTGGCACAGAATGATGCCATTTCATGGTGTGCTCGATCTCAGCTGTATCTTCAACTTGGTGACTTGTGAAGTACCGGTAGTATGTCCTTCCAGCATCCAGACAATAACGAGATGTTAAAATTTTGTGGATTTAATACTGTGACCATGTGACTGAGACAACTTTTTTGATAGAAAGCTAAAGAACGAAGCATCAGAAGCTTGCTTTCAGCTGGCCTGTCAAACATATCCTATCTCCCTAGCCCTGCTATCACTCCTGTCTCCCACCTTTCTGCCATCACCCCTTTCCAGCAGTTGGGATATACAATGTTACGATACTGTATATGATAAGAGGCAGTAAAAATGGAGAATGGTCATACATTATGATCTAATTTATAGTGAAATTGGAAAGACTGATGAAAAAAGGAGAGTGATCTGTCATCAGATGTTTTGTAGGATCTCTCTGTATAGTGAAAAACTAGGAGTTCTCTGTATAGTGAAAAACTCAAGTCGTTGGATTAGACATGAACCTGGGACATCATGCAAAATACCTGAAATCAGCTACATTTCAAATCATGCCCCTTATGTTATGAGGCACATACATGTATATGTTTTTCGTGCTGTTGAATTTGCAATTTATTCTGAGCTTCCTATGACCCTTCACACCAGATGATGGATAACTTCTGAGAGATTGTCTGGCTAGGGTCAGAGTTCTCTTCCAGACAAAGAATACAAAGTGGGAGCGGGGTCATGCAACCTCATCTCAGTAAATATTATTTTTAAAATATACTCAGCCATTCTACAACACTTAACTCACATTATTTATTAATGAATAATTTCCCTTCATTGTCAGCCCAAATTTAACAAGATCTGTCACATTCTTCACAAGTTTTAGCGCTTTTAACTTCTACCTCATTCCAAACCGAAAACTGGGCGAGTTGTGGTTTCGTTGAAGCAAATGAAACGAAAGTAAAGTTGTTGATCATGTTGATACTGATGAAAAATGAAACAGATCTAGTTAAATTTGGGCTGACAATGAAGGGAAATGTAGAATGGCCGAATAATTTTTAAAAATAATATTTACTGAGATGAGGTCCCGTGGTCTCTCCCATTTTGCATTTTTTTTTTATGGGAGAGAATTCTGACAATCTCTCGGATGTTATCCGTCGTCTGGCATGAAAAGTTATAGGAAGCTCGGACTATTTGCAATCGTGAAGCACTTCTGAAGCGTACCCCACTTGTTGATATTCCCCAGATATTGATAACTACATGGCGTTTGCAGTTTGGCTTCAAGTTCTTTTTTTTTTTTGCGGAAATTCATTGATTTCTGCACATCTACAGGGATTCATGAACTGGAGTTATGTCTGGCTTTGTATCTGTGATGTACAGGTCCAGATCCATAACACGAGAACTCATAGCTACAGGATTTAGAGTTATAATTTGATGTCGGTTTACATGAATGATGTACATGTATTCTACATTTGTTTGTTTTTGCCAGTCTGTCCCCTAATCATTGTACCTTTTGTACATTATCTGAAGGGTCATGGAATTTCCCTTTTGTAATGTGTATGTAATTATGTACATTTTCGCCATCCTGCATTATTGATTCAACTGTTCTGTGATATTCAATCCATTTTATGACCATGGTGGCTGTAATGTTTATTCTTCATGTACTTATTACATGTACATGCACTTATGACCTGTGAGTTAATAATCTGCATTTTTACCCCTCGGCAAATTTGGCCGAAGGGTATTGTCGTCGTCATGTACGTCTGTCCGTCCGTCCGTCACACCTTTCTCGTTACCTAGATATCTTCAGAACGACTTACCCTAGGCACACCAAACTTGCAGTGAACATCCGTATGCGCGTGACGCAGAACCCTATTGAATCTGGACCTTATTGGTTGGAAACTTTGGCAGCCATCTTTAATTTATGCGAAACCATCACAGCTTTCTCGTTACCAAGCTATCTTTAGAACGACTTACCCTAGGCACACCAAACTTGCACTGCACATCCATATGCTCATGACCCAGAACCCTATTGAATCTGGACCGGATTGGTTGGAAACTTTGGCAGCCATATTTAATTTATGCGAAATCATTAATCTTGGGTACCATTTCACTGTTCCGTGTGTGAACTTGGTATAGATCATCGATGCATCAAGAAACTTCAATGGAATGACCAAACCAGTTTCCCCGATTCAGTGGAAACCTTGGCGGCCATCTTTAATTTATGCAAAATCTTTAATGATATATATCTTTGATACCATTCAAGTGTTCTATACGAAACTTGGTATACAGCATCGATGTATCAAGAGACCTGCAATGTATAACCACATCAGTTCCTCTGAGTGGCAGGAAGGATGGGCGGTCATCTTTAATTTATGCGAAATCATTAATGATCTCTATCTCTGATACCGTTCGAGTGCTCGATGTAAAATTTGGCATATATCATCGATGCATCAATAGACTTACGATAAATGGCAGTTCTGGTGTTTCTGATTGGGCGGAAACCTTGGTGGCCATCTTTAATTTATGCAAAATCTTTGATGATGCATATCTTTGATACCATTTCAGTGTTCTATATGAAACTTGGTACACAGCATCCATGTATCAAGACACTTGCAATGAATAACCACATCAGTTTCTCTGAGTGGTGGGAAGGATGGGCGGCCATCTTTAATTTATGCGAAATCATTAATGATCTCTATCTCTGATAATTTTCAAATGCTCTATGACAAAATTTGGTATACATCATCGATGCATCAACAGACTTATGTAATGAATACCGACTTCTCTGATTGGACATAAACCATTTCTAATGGCAAATTTTTTCATAATCTGTATATTTGTCACTTGACTGCTTGGTGTTCCTGACACATGCCTGAAGTCTTGCTTCAAGTTGAATACATTATGAATGGCTGGCGCCCAGAGCCGAGGGGTTTTCAGATGCGCAGCTTCGTATTAAACTTCAGCTGATGTAACTGTATGAAAATTCCAACATCATGTACTCACTTGTTATCAACTCCATCATGAAAATACAAGATCTGAAAATATCAATGAACCAGATCTCACTTTCAAAAGAAAAATGTGAAAAGTAGTATTACAATACATGTAACATAACTAGAATCAGCCCATTAGATAGAAGTTTTTTTGAAACGTCCTGAGATTTTCTGAAGGGAGGGCATCTCATTCCTATCTCCACCTTGTTAAATTTGAGGAATTTAGGTAGTCTCAAGAATAGCTAGCTACATGTATACTGCATGCAACAATAATCTCAAAAGTTTCTTTACACGTCAGATTATTAAAATTCATATTTTAGTCTGGGCTGGTTTGTCCATAATGTCAGACTGTAAAAAGCAGGATATGCTAGTAAAGTATTACATGTAGAACATTCTGTTGCCTTAAACTTATAAAATTCAGATGTATTCCGTCCATTGTGCTGTTGTCCAGATTTGACAAGGATGTTTGTGTCTGTTAAATACCTTCCGTCCACATATGTACTCCTGACCCCCTCGAGTACCCTCGATAAAACTGAATTGTGATAGTGTTTGTATCAAGTGTACAATAAAGAGGACCAATTTAAAACTTGTTGCCTTATCCTTCCATCATATCCGTAATGCTTGTCCATATGATGTCTTGAGCTACGCTTCACCGATCTTCCTGAAAGTTCACAGGTGTGTTGTCTGTGCTGACCGAAATGAGCCGAACTTCTTCTGAACCCAACCACATGCACCCCCATACCATTTTTATACGCCCGCCAAAAGGCGGACATATTATGTGATGGCGGTTTCTGTCCGTCCGTCGTGTCCGGTCTATATCTGGGACAGTTTTCTATCTACAGTTCTAATTTTTGGTGAGTGGATACCCTATGGGGAGACGATGTGTCGCGTACCAAAATGAAGGTCAAGGTGAGAGGTCAAAGGTCACTGGCCTAAAAAACAGGAAATCACTGAAGTGTTCGTGTCCGGTTTATATCTGTGAACGTTTTCTATCCACAGTTGCAATTTTTTTGTGAGTGGATACCCTAGGTGGAGACGATGTGTCACGTACCAAAATTCAGGTCGTGGTCGGAGGTCAAAGGTCACTGTTGCCTAAAATCAGGAAATCATTGATCGTTGACAGTTTTCTATCTACAGTTCTAATTTTTGGTGAGTGGGTGCCCTAGGGGGGAACGATATGTTGCATATCAAATGTAGGTCGAGGTCAAAGGTCAGTGTGATCGAAAAATCAGGAAATCATTAAAAATTTCTAATTTTTTGTGAGTGGATTCAATAGAGGGAAATGAAGTGTCGCACACCAAAATATAGGTCAAGGTCAAAGGTCACTGTGTCCCCAAAATCAGGAAATTATTAAAAATAACATTTTTTTATATCAGTAGATACATTAGGGGGACACGATGTGTCACAAATTAAAATGTAGGTCAAGGTCAAGGTCACTGTGACCCCAAAATCGTGAAATTGTTAAAAATCATAAAATCGTGATTTTTTTAGTCCGTTGAGAAATTACGGGGAGTCGTTTTGTCATGTCCCAAAATTTAGATCCAGGTCAATAGTCAAGGTCACTGTGACCCCAGAATCAAGGTCAAAGGTCAGTGTGACCTAAAAATCAGGAAATCATCAAAAGATTACTATTTTTTTGAGTGGATTCAATAGGGGAAATGAAGTGTCGCACACCAAAAATTAGGTCAAGGTCAAAGGTCAAGGTCACTGATCCCAAAATCGTGAAATTGTTAAAAATCATGATTTTTGTGTCCATGGAGAAATTACGGGGAGACGGTTTGTCATGTACCAAAATTTAGGTCAAGGTCACTAGGACTGCGGAATCAAGAAATCTTTAAAAAAAAAAATTTTTGTGCCAGTAAATACATTAGGGGGACATGATGTGTCATGTACCAAAATGTAGGTCACGGTCAAAGGTCAAGGTCACTGTGACCCCAAAATCAGGAAATCATTCAAATAACCATTTATACATTAGAGGGACATGATGTGTTGCATATCAAAATGTGGGTCCAAGTTCAAGGTCACTGTGACCTCAAAATCAAGAAATCATTAAAAGTGACTTTTTTTCTGCCAGTTTATACATTAGAGGGACATGATGTGTTGCATATCAAAATGTGGGTCCAAGGTCAAGGTCACTGTGACCCCAAAATCAAGAAATCATTAAAAGTCACATTTTCATATGCCTGTCAAAGACGAGCCATACATTTTGAGATCAATTTGTCAAAGATCAAGGTCACAGTCTTCCCAAAACTGAATCAGTTTTAGCTGACTATATGTGTTAGGTTGGAATATCCAGAGTTCTCTCCCCTACATGTATATGGCAGTTATCCTGTGGAGTTTTCTCCCATGTTTGAAACAGCTGCATTTAGTTAAACTGTTGTGAAATAAAAACCATAAATTTACTAATTTATGAGTTTCATACATGTACCTGTTTATTAACTCGAAGAACAAAGGTTTACTTCATCACTTTCTTCTTTCATGAAAAATTATCTCGACTGAAAGGAAACTACTATTTTCTTGTGATTGACTATTGTCGATTTCAGTGTGGGATATGTGAGCTTTCGGCTCTTGCTTCAAGGTCAACTAGTTAACGAGAGTTTAGCTCATTTTAGTTTATCATTCAATAGAAGATGTGATATATGTTACATTCTCAGGCACAAAATTGTAGACCTTTCTCTGGACTGCTAGTTATCAATTGCAATCAAGGCTATTAAACAACCTTGAAATTTGGACCAATGTAATTCCAGATATACGGGTGTATATTGAAGCCCCTTGGGCTCTTGTTCCCATTGCTGTTGAGAGACTATTAAACACCCACCATGCATATAGCATGGAATGGAAGTGCCCCCCACCCATCTTATAAATGTATTTTTCTGGAACAGCCCTGAATGAACACAAACAAATTGCACACCTGTGAGGTTTTTTATTTGATTTAAAAATTAAAATAGATATATATCAAACATTACAAGATGTAAAATTATGGTGCCCCAAATGCTACTTCATACACATAAAAAGATGATAGATTGGGTACCTACAACCATGTATTATATTAAACAAAAATTGCTTTGTGATTAAATTGTACTATATGGTTTGTGAAAAATGTATTGGTATGTAAATATAAATAGTCAAATGCAAATTCAATAAGACATTCCTAAAACTATGATGCCAAGTTAAGTCGATAGTATTTCCATTACAAATGAATGTGACATCTCAATGAAACATGTAGATGGATACATGATCAACCTTCACAAAAAAATATTCTCACCCACCATCCATCATGTCCATGACATCTTTTAAATTAAATGCAAAATTTGAAGGAAGATAATGTACATGTACCTGTTACAACAATAAAGCCATCCCTCTAAAGGAAATATAGAAAGTTAAACCCTGGTTAACCATAAAATAATGCAGTCCAAAGATTGCAAACGATTCTGTTCAGTATTTTGTATGAATATTTCTGTTTAAATCGAGATTTCCATGCAGATAACTGATCATATAATGTACCTGCAGTTGAGCAAGTGTCTTAAATCACACTGAATCACCGTGTATGATGCTGCCATTTGATGGACTGGATGTCATGGAAGTGATCGAATGTAGATATTATCCAGGCAATTAACCATATCAGCACAATGTACTGTAACTCTTGTGCTAATCTGACTAAGGTAATCCCTCCAATAATTCAATCCCCCTATCCAAATTCAATCAACCCTAATTTAGGGCACAAAATTAAATTGGCTGTTCTACTTAATTTAATCACTCTAAACCAACAAAGAAATAATGGATTATCTGCATGATTTTGAACCATTCTGTCAATTTCTTGTTCTGATAAATTTGATCAGCTCCAGATTTTATAATGGGAACTACTTTCACTTCCTGTGATTTATTTATTACAGGTATTACCATACTTGACAAATATTTTCAGTCGGATGGATCAATGAGAAAACCTGTTCACCCACGACTTCTCAGAAATGAAATACTCATAGAAATCATGTTGGGGGATGGTTCTGCAACTTTAAACCTTCTTCCTGGGCCATATCTACAGGTCTTTATAACTTTGCCATGGTATCTAAATACCTAGTTTTGCATTTAGAATGGTTTGTACAATGTTAAGGCCTGTATACATCGACAGCAGAGTATTCACTAGCCCCACCAAGGAGAGAATCAAGAACAGACGCAAGACTCCGATAGCCTTATAGAATCCCACCAATCTAGAAATAAACAGAAGAAAACAGATTTACAATACAAAGATCTAAATTGCTGTACAAAGTTTGTATATGATTATATCATAAATCTGATCAGTCCATCTGATAAATTTATCGAAATTAGACCTGCAGAAACAGTTACACATTCCTTTTTTCAAAATTTTGACCAACGTTCTGAATACTTAGGTAACTTGCCATAATGAGAATGTTTTATTTATAGCATATACATGACGTATATATATTGACATTCACTGCGATCCTCATCATTCATCGGGCAACTGAATTAACACTTAGAACTTGTCACTGTATGCTTAACGTATCCTTATTCACATATTGGGAGTACATGTTTTTCAATCTCCTGCTCGCAATTTAATTGGTTTAATAGAATGTCCTTCAGCCCAAAAGATGGAGTCTTGTTTTCCTGAACATGCTGAACAAACTATTTTCTTTTAAATGGAATTCAGATTTCAAAATGAAAATGTGAAAAATCTAAATGTTTTGAAAAAGGGTGAACCCTTCCTCAGGACCACATTTGTGCCAGGTGATTTCTGTTGCTGCATTGCATTTCCTGGATAAAATAAAGGGATGAAGTATTGGCCATCAACACATTATATTAGTCATGTACAGCTTGCATACTTTCCAGGTACTGAAGCTGATTAAGGTAATTTTCGCACTTGAAAGTTCAAGTTCACTTGAAATCCTCTCTTGACTTGAGGTTTTGCTTTTCATGAAAGTTCACTAGAACATGAAATCGCACTTGAGTTCATGTGTGGTGGGACCTCCCTTGAAAACTGCACTTGAAATAAACGAGCGTTCTGAGAACCCCAACATCTCGCCTTGCGGGGTCATCCGCCAAAGGTGCAGCAGTATTGAAAGCATACATGTAGAGCAAACAATAAGGTCTGGAATAAGTGATGCGGTACAGACAATAATGTCTCGAATAGATTATCTGGTACAGACAATAACATCAGTCCCATGTGGGATTACTGGCAAAAGTTAATCCCATGTAGGATGGATAGGTCAGTGCAGTCGGATTACTGGTGCATAGGGCATTCCAGTGTGAGATTACTGCTGGGTGGACCAGTCCATGTTATTACTGATGGATAGTCCTCTGTGGGATTACTGCTGGATAGTCCAGTCCCAAGTGGGATTACTACCATCACCATCATGGTAGTGATGGTATGGATGGTAGTGATGGTAAGGATGGTAGTGATGGTATGGATGGTAGTGATGGTATGGATGGTATTGATGGTAGTGATGGTATGGATGGTAGTTATGGTATGGATGGTAGTGATGGTATGGATAGTAGTGATGGTAGAAATGGTAGTGATGGTATTGATGGTAGTGATGGTATGGATGGTAGTGATGGTATTGATGGTAGTGATGGTATGGATGGTAGTTATGGTATGGATGGCAGTGATGGTATGGATAGTAGTGATGGTAGAAATGGTAGTGATGGTATGGATGGTAGTGATGGTATAGATGGTAGTGATGGCATGGATCGTAGTGATGGTATGGATGGTAGTGATGGTATGGATGGTAGTGATGGTAGGAATGGTAGTTATGGTAGTGATGGTATGGATAGTAGTGATGGTAGAAATGGTAGTGATGATATGGATGGTAGTGATGGTATGGATGGTAGTGATGGCATGGATGGTAGTAATGGTAGTGATGGTATGGATGGTAGTGATGGTATGGATGGTAGTGATGGTAGTGATGGTATGGATGGTAGTGATGGTAGGAATGGTAGTTATGGTAGTTATGGTATGAATGGTAGTGATGGCATGGATGGTAGTGATGGCATGGATGGTAGTGATGGTATGGATGGTAGTGATGGTAGGAATGGTATGGATGATAGGAATGGTAGTGATGGTATGGATGGTAGTGATGGTATGGATGGTAGTGAAGGTAGGAATGGTATGGATGGTAGTGATGGTATGGATGATAGTGAAGGTAGGAATGGTATGGATGGTAGTGATGGTATGGATGGTAGTGAAGGTATGGATGGTAGTGATGGTAGGAATGGTAGGTATGGATGGTAGTGATGGTATGGATGGTAGTGATGGTATGGATGGTAGGATGGCATAGATGGTAGTGATGGTATGGATGGTAGTGATGGTATGGATGGTAGTAATGGTATGGATGGTAGTGATGGTATGGATGGTAGTGATGGTATGGATGGTAGTGATGGTATGGATGGTAGTGATGGTATGGATGGTAGTGATGGTAGGAATGGTAGTGATGGTATGGATGGTAGTGATGGTATTGATGGTAGTGATGGTATGGATGGTAGTTATGGTATGGATGGTAGTGATGGTATGGATAGTAGTGATGGTAGAAATGGTAGTGATGGTATTGATGGTAGTGATGGTATGGATGGTAGTGATGGTATGGATGGTAGTGATGGTATGGATGGTAGTGATGGTAGGAATGGTAGTGATGGTATGGATGGTAGTGATGGTATAGATGGTAGTGATGGTATGGATGGTAGTGATGGTATGGATGGTAGTGATGGTATGGATGGTAGTGATGGTATGGATGGTAGGAATGGTAGTGATGGTATGGATGGTAGTGATGGTAGGAATGTAGTTATGGTATGGATGGTAGTGATGGTATGGATAGTAGAAATGGTAGTGATGATGTGGATGGTATAGATGGTAGTGATGGTATGGATGGTAGTGATGGTAGGAATGGTAGTGATGGTAGGAATGGTAGTGATGGTATGGATGGTAGTGATGGTAGTTATGGTATGAATGGTAGTGATGGCATGGATGGTAGTGATGGTATGGATGGTAGGAATGGTATGGATGATAGGAATGGTAGTGATGGTATGGATGGTAGTGATGGTATGGATGGTAGTGATGGTATGGATGGTAGTGAAGGTAGGAATGGTATGGATGGTAGTGATGGTAGGAATGGTAGTGATGGTATGGATGTGATGGTATGGATGGTAGTGAAGGTATCGATGGTAGTGATGGTATGGATGGTACTGATGGTAGGAATGGTAGTTATGGTATGGATGGTAGTGATGGTATGGTAGTGAAGGTATCGATGGTAGTGATGGTATGGATGGTACTGATGGTAGGAATGGTAGTTATGGTATGGATGGTAGTGATGGTATGGATGGTAGTGATGGTATGGATGGTAGGATGGCATAGATGGTAGTGATGGTATGGATGGTAGTGATGGTATGGATGGTAGTGATGGTAGGAATGGTAGCGATGGTATGGATGGTAGCGATGGTATGGATGGTAGTGATGGTATGGATGGTAGTGATGGTATGGATGGTAGTGATGGTAGGAATGGTAGTTATGGTAGGAATGGTAGTGATGATATGGATGGTAGTGATGGTATGGATGGTAGTGATGGTATGGATGGTAGTGATGGTAGGAATGGTATGGATGGTAGTGATGGTAGGAATGGTAGGAATGATAGTGATGGTATGGATGGTAGTGATGGTATGGATGGTAGGAATGGTATGGATGGTATGGATGGTAGTGATGGTATGAATGGTAGGAATGGTATGAATGGTAGTGATGGTATGGATGGTAGTGATGGTATGGATGGTATGGATAGTAGTGATGGTATGGATGGTAGTGATGGTATGGATGGTAGGAATGGTATGAATGGTAGTGATGGTATGGATGGTAGTGATGGTATGGATAGTATTGATGGTATGGATGGTAGGAATGGTATGGATGGTAGTGATGGTATGGATGGTAGTGATGGTATGGATGGTAGTGATGGTAGGAATGGTAGCGATGGTAGGAATGGTAGCGATGGTATGGATGGTAGTGATGGTATGGATGGTAGTGATGGTATGGATGGTAGTGATGGTAGGAATGGTAGGGATGGTATGGATGGTAGGAATGGTAATGATGGTATGGATGGTAGTGATGGCATGGATGGTAGTGATGGTATGGATGGTAGTGATGGTAGGAATGGTAGCGATGGTATGGATGGTAGTGATGGTATGGATGGTAGTGATGGTATGGATGGTAGTGATGGCAGGAATGGTAGTTATGGTATGGATGGTAGTGATGGTATGGATGGTAGTGATGGTAGGAATGGTATGGATGGTAGTGATGGTATGGATGGTAGTGATGGTAGGAATGGTAGTGATGGTATGGATGGTAGTGATGGTATGGATGGTATCACAGGTACATCTTTTAATCATAAGAAACATGTGTACCAAGTTTCATAATCATTCAATGACAGCTGACAACTGCAGCAAACTGTGGTGTACAGATGTACATGTGCACTTCGGCTAAACGCAAAACTCAATCAGTTGCCATAATTTGGAGAAAAATTAATATTTCATCTCAAAAATAGCACAAATAAATCCTCCAATCATAAGAAACATTTGTACCAAGTTTCGTAATCATCCAATGAGAGCTGACAACTGCAGCAAACTTATCATGTACATGTATATGTATACATGTAGAGGCCTAAATGTACAATTTACCTAAACAGAAAACTCTTCATTTGCCATAATTTGGAGAAAAATTAATATTTCTTGTCAAAAATAGCACAGGTACATCCTCTAATCATAAGAAACATGTGTACCAAGTTTCATAATCATCCAATGACAGCTGACAACTGGAGCAAAGTTACCATGTAGATGTATATGTATACATGTAGAGGCCTGTATGTACAATTTACCTAAACAGAAAACTCTTCATTTGCCATAATTTTGAGAAAAATTAATATTTCTTCCCAAAAATAGCACAGGTACATCCTCTTATCATAAGAAACATGTGTACCAAGTTTCATAATCATCCAATGACAGCTGACAACTGGAGCAAACTTACCATGGACATGTACATGTACAATTTACCTAAACAGAAAACTCTTCATTTACCATAATTTGGAGAAAAATTAATATTTCTTGTCAAAAATAGCACAGGTACATCCTCTAATCATAAGAAACATGTGTACCAAGTTTCATAATCATCCAATGACAGCTGACAACTGGAGCAAAGTTACCATGTAGATGTATATGTATACATGTAGAGGCCTACATGTACAATTTACCTAAACAGAAAACTCTTCATTTGCCATAATTTTGAGAAAAATTAATATTTCTTCTCAAAAATAGCACAGGTACATCCTCTTATCATAAGAAACATGTATACCAAGTTTCATAATCATCCAATGACAGCTGACAACTGCAAGAAACTTTCCAAGTACAGATGTACATGTACACTTCAGCTAAACGCAAAACTCATTCATAGGGATTTTAACATTAGAGTACCCCAGGGGTAGTACCCCCAGGTGGCATACCCACCCCCCATATTTTTTATATTTTTTTTATATTTTTTCTAATTTTTCTAGATTTTTTTTTAACTTGCTAAACCAAAAACCCATTCATTTCCAGGCAGGGGACACCGACACCGACACCGACACCGACACCGACACCGACGACGACATCCTCTTTCCCCCTCTCACAATATCTCCCCTTTACTTCGTAAGGCGAGATAAAAAACTGGTCCAACGGTCTATACGGGGACGAAGTACTTGATGGAGAGAGTCGAAAAACTGTCCCCCAAAGTCCACAGCGAAAAATATTGTGTTGCTTTAACACAATTCTGTGCCAAAATGGCCTCAACACAAAATGTTTTGTGTCGAAAACAACATGGTTCCGTGTTAAACTCCATATATCAACACAAAATTGTGCCGAGTTCAAAACAAATTACTGTTGATTCCAGCACAATTTTTGTTACTTTCAACACAATTCTGGTGCCAAAATGGCTTCAACACAATCCCCTTCGCAGTGTAACGACGAACCTAAGTAAACCTCGATGTGAAAGCCCGAGATGAATCGATACAAGGGGAAGGTTGACACTGAATGGAAGGACTTCCACTCCCACCGACAACCGACGATGGTGAATCGTAGGAAATGCCGAAAACGAGGATGAATGGATATAAAATATGCATCTCGCAAAATGATGGAGGTACAGAAGAAATGACGTGAAGAACGGCGTTATGGCGTACCAGAACGTCTAACAGATGTACGAGAACGACGCACAAGTGTATGGAACGTCGTCAAGGTGTAACAGAATGACGCAATGTGAATAATGGGAGAAACGTTGTGTGTGAAAAACGGCGTAGTGATTTCCCGATCTGCTTCAACATAATGTACATACATGCTCACAATGGAGCAGGATACAACCTTATAAAAGTACGAGAAAAACGACGTAACGACGAGAAACGACGTACAGGTGTACGAGGACAACGAGACGACGTAATGGAACGTCGTTGAGGTGCGAAACGAGAAAGGCGTTGCAAACAGTAACCCCGAACTCGAAAAAAATCACAGTGGAATCCAAACAAAAACAGCCATAGTATGCGAAACTGTAATGAAATTAGAAACGCAGAGGAGATGAACACATTAAATGTTCCTAGCGTTAATCACCAACGTAACTCCGCCTGGTAGTAACATCACTGACATTCAGAACAAAGAGATTTCCACGTAAACTAGAAAGATCCTCAAAGAATTTAAAATTCCCGAAGAGAGGAAATACATTTGAAGTCTCCCACCGACAGATAAAGTAAGGTCATTAAAATTCAGAATTTGAAATGACCTAACACGAACAAGCTGTCGAGAAGAAGAAACGGTAAAGAACATTGCTAAAGAGCAGTCTATTGTTCTTGTAGACTGTACCGGTAATCATACTCGGTAGAAAAACTATAGAACACTTCACGAATTTGCGTGTTATTCTTGTGCAGGGCTCAAAATACAAGAAGACCGCTTGATGAAATAGTCTAATGCTGTCCCAGGCAAAAGATTGAGAAGACTTCAGGCTTGATCCTTGCCCGGCCAACAGACCAGGAGAAGATCAATAAACACTCCACGTGTCGTCGAACGAGAGTATTTCTAAAGATTTCCCGGAGAAATACACTCACACTCAAGCTAATAATTATAAAATTTCTCAGAGAGAAGAAATAAAATGAATGCTCAACCCAATCTGAATTGTAAGTGTAACTCAATACAGATGGGACCAATTTGGTGTGAAACATAAACATATCACAATGTTTAGTAATAGAAATTTGTGTTTCAAAGAATAGCACACTTTCACAATAAACAAACACGTGATCTCTTTTGTTGTTCAACACAACCTTAATTACATAAAGAGAGTAGTAAAGAAGCTCATTAAAATGTAACAAAGCGTCGTAGTGTATAGGATTGAGTTGTGGCTACGAACACAAACGCAACAACAACGTAAGCATGAAAGGCAGAGAAAAACCTCTGTAAGTTCTCTCTTGATCACAGGATATCAAATAAACATAATAATACTTGATATAACAAGAGATTACATTTTGGTAGGAACAATGAACTGAATGCATGAAAGTGAAACTACCAAAAACTGCAAAGTCCGAACAGAAGAACAACAACAACATGGAAATTGACGGACTGCTTATAAAGAATCGGATCTCACCGGCGGGGAAAACGAACTTCTCGCGTCAGGCGGGGATACTTTTCACTATACTACTGAAGATTTACCCAAAATTCAATGCATAAATTCGTGAATCAACGAAGCAAAATCCTGTTCGTTTATCATACAGATCACGACAAAATATCCCAACCACAACAGGCTCACATACTGACCGATAACAAAACGGGGTCGCGAGAGCCCGGGCTTAGGAGAGAATCCTTGTTGTCCAAACAAAGAAAACGAGTTTGAACAAGTCAGACCACTTATACAAAGTCCCACATCTAACACAGCGGGCCGAAACTCATTGTTCGTGTGGAGACCGTGATATTGAATACACACTGTCCAGCATCACGCATGACTGTGTTCTTAGTTGAGCGTGGGATTTCATATTGACTTTTATAAACATCGTCGGACATTCATTTCGAGATATAGAAAGATCATGGCTAAAATTTTTAAAATCTCCGACAAGAGCAAATTATTTTGGCGACTTACGTCCGAATACACTAAACACGTGGCTGACGGTAACAAACCGTGTGAGGGTCTAAGCGAGTCTAAAAATTGCCCACACGAGCGACAAAATTTAGAAAACAACCGGGATAGAAATGTCAGACAAAATTATCTCAGAAATATTATTTATTTAACCGCAATCTAAGTACAAGTTTAGAAAAAAGGTTTATTGACCTTCTCCTAGATTTAAACCTTAAAGGTCGACAAACGATCGAAGTTTATTCCTATTGTAAGAACCAGCCGGTAAAAGACCAATTGACAAAGGAGTAGGTGAGCTGACATGTGGTGAAGTCGAATTATTTTGTCCGATGGAGACAATGGAATGCTGTGCCTGGATCTAGAGGCCTTTGTTGGCTTGGACAATGAAACCGGTTTGACAGAGACAACGCAATACCGGTCGAGGTCAGACTGTCTAGAAGTTGATTATTATCTTCCTGTAGCACGGTCCCACTCGGTGAAATAATTACAGACACCGATGATTTCGGACTTTGAAATCTATGTGACACATCTAAACCTACACCCCCCGAGATCCTCGTTGGATTTCATGTCATTCACAAGCGCAATTTCCAAAAGCCGTCTATCGACCTCCGATAGAGTAGGATTCTCAGAGGCACGCAAAAAATAAGCACGTCGGGCCTGGGCATATTTCCTCCAGGTAGACGAATCCCACGACAAACACTCTCGCACGTGGCTTGCCGATAGCACAAATCTTTACAAGCAAAACAAACCGTGTGTGCGTCCAAACGGGACAAAACTTGCCCACACGTACGACAAGAATTAGAAATCGGAACAGAAACCTCAGACATAACTAATGTAAGAAGATTTTCCGAAAAAGAAACACAAGTCAAGCAACAAGGATATAACCGTGGGTTACAACAAAAACACAGCTGTATTGCTTTAACACTTCCTTGATGTGCACTACACGAGTACAAACAGGAGAAAGAGGATATGAATGGCGTGAGCAGGGCTTATATAGTAACCTCGCTGGGATGAAGGAGAGCTCCCCTAGGGGCAGACAACTCCCCAGGGAGAGACAACTTTTGGTTTTAACTTCCGTTTTTTTAACAGTTTGTATTTTTCTTCCTAATGGAGATTAGGCATAAGCAAAGCAGGTTTACGATTTGGGTCATAAATCAATGCTTTCATCGAGGTATACACTATATGCTTTCATCAAGGTGTAAACAATGCTTTCATCGAGGTATACACTTTATGCTTTCATCTAGATGTAAACAATGCTTTCATCGAGTTATACACTATATTCTTTAATCAAGGTGTAAACAATGCTTTCGTCGAGGTATACACTCTATGCTTTCAACAAGGTGTAAACAATGCTTTCATCGAGGTATACACTATATGCTTTCATCAAGGTGTAAACAATGCTTTCATCAAGGTGTAAACAATGCTTTCATCGCGATATACACTTTATGGTTTCATCAAGGCGTAAACAATGCTTTCATCGAGGTATACACTTTATGCTTTCATCTAGATGTAAACAATGCTTTCATCGAGTTATACACTATATTCTTTAATCAAGGTGTAAACAATGCTTTCGTCGAGGTATACACTATATGCTTTTATCAAGGTGTAAACAATGCTTTCATCGCGATATACACTTTATGGTTTCATCAAGGCGTAAACAATGCTTTCATCGAGGTATACACTTTATGCTTTCATCTAGATGTAAACAATGCTTTCATCGAGTTATACACTATATTCTTTAATCAAGGTGTAAACAATGCTTTCGTCGAGGTACACTATGCTTTCAACAAGGTGTAAACAATGCTTTCATCGAGGTATACACTATATGCTTTCATCAAGGTGTAAACAATGCTTTCATCGAGGTATACACTATATGCTTTCATCAAGGTGTAAACAATGCTTTCATCAAGGTACACACTATATGCTTTCATCAAGGTGTAAACAAAGATTATCAAACTGTTTGCAAAACTCCATAAAAATAGGGGACAAAAACTGGGAATAGGTTCTGATTTTGCCAAAATGGAGCCATACAGCTCATGCAGCATAGTGGTCCCAGACTGTACCTACATGTTATTTACTATAGAGTATCCATCAAGGTGTAAAAACCCTCGTCAAGGTGTGAAAATGTTCATTAACTTGTAAACAAAGCCTTCATCAAGGTGTAAAAGCTTTCATCAAGGTGTAAACCATGCTTTTATCAAGGGGCAAACAAGCTTTCATCAAGGTATAAACCAGGCTTTCATCAAGGTGTATACAAGCTTTCACTAAGGTGTATACAAAGTTTCATCAATGTGTAACAAAGCTTTCACCAATGCGTAAACCAAGGTTTCAAAATTTAAACAAGCTTTCATCAATGTGTAAACCAAGGTTTATACAAGCTTTCATCAAGGTTTATACAGGCATTCATCAAGGGGTATAAAAGCTTTCATCAAGGTTTATATCAGCTTTCATCAAGGTGAAACAAAGCTTTCATCAAGGTGTACATGTATATAAGCTTTCATCAAGGTGTGTACAGACATTCATCAATGCATATAAAAGCTTCATCAAGGTGTATAAAAGCTTCATCAAGGTGTAGCTTTCATCATGGTGTATACAAGCTTTCATCAAAGTGTATAGGCCTACTGGAATTCACCAAAGTGTATACAAGCTTTCATCAAGGTGTATACAAGCATTCATCAAGGTGTATACAAGCATTCATCAAGGTGTATACAAGCTTTCATCAAGGTGTATACATGCATTCATCAAGGTATATAGAAGTTATCATCAAAGTGTAAACCAATTAAGCTTTCATCATGGTGCATATGAGCTTTCATCAAGGTGCATATAAGCTTTCATCAAGGTGTATATAAACTTTCATCAAGGTGTAAACACAGCTTTCATCAAGGTGTATATAAGCTTTCATCAAGGTGTATACAGGCATTCATCAATGTATCTAAAAGCTTCATCAAGGTGTATGTAAGCTTTCATCATGGTGTATACAAGCTTTCATCAGAGTGTATACAGGCATTCATCAAGGTGTATACAAGCTTTCACCAAGGTGTATGCAAGCATTCATCAAGGCGTATACAATCTTTCAACAAGGTATATACAGGCAGTCATCAAGGTGTATACAGGCATTCATCAATGTATCTAAAAGCTTCATCAAGGTGTATGTAAGCTTTCATCATGGTGTATACAAGCTTTCATAAGAGTGTATATAGGCATTCATCAAGGTGTACATGTATACAAGGGTTCATCAAGGTGTATGCAAGCATTCATCAAGGTGTATACAATCTTTCAACAATGTGTATACAGGCATTCATCAAGGTGTATACAGGCATTCATCAATGTATCTAAAAGCTTCATCAAGGTGTATGTAAGCTTTCATCATGGTGTATAGAAGCTTTCATCAGAGTGTATACAGTCATCCATCAAGGTATATACAAGATTTCATCAAAGTGAAAACAGACTATCATAAAGGTGTATAGAATCTTTCATCAAGGTGTATACAGGCATTCATCAAAGTGTATACAGGCATTCATCAAGGTGCATACAAGCTTTCATCAAGGTGTATGCAAGCATTCATCAGGGTGTATACATCTTTCAACAAGGTATATACAAGTCATCAAGGTGTGTACATGCTTTCATGAAGGTGTATATAAGCTTTCATCAAGGTGTAAATCAAGTTTTCATCAAGGTGTATAAGACTTTCATCAAGGTGTATATCAGCTTTCATCAAGGTGTATATAAGCTTTCATCAAGGGGTAAACAAAGCTTTCATTAAGGTGAATACAGGCATTCATCAAGGTGTATAGAATCTTCCATCAAGGTGTATACAGGCATTCATCAAAATGTATACAGGCATTCATCAAGGTGTATACAAGCTTTTATCAAGGTGTGAACCAAGCTTCATGTAGGTACTCGATTTCACCAACTTGAACCATCAACAACATGAACAACAAAATACTATTATAATTTTGCCTAATATATGTATTGTGCTTGTTCTCACCTGTTGTCCACAGCCAGGGGCAGGTCTTCATCAGTGGGTTCAATTCTGCCCTGTAGGAAGGTGAACCGGGCCACAATCACTTGGAAATAGTACATCAAAATGTTCAAGCCCAGTGGAACCCTGGGAGAAAATGACATCAGTCACATCAGTGGTAGTTTACCGATTGAATATCATTTCATAAAAAAAATACACCGCATGTACATGCAAGTAGGAGTGAAGTTATCTACACAACCTACAACTGAATTATAAATACTATCATACAACATAATAAAGTAAACATGAAGATGAAGACCCTGAAGAACCATCTCACCATTTAATTCTTTATTTTATTTTTAGTGTGAAAGAGCCAAAATTTATAATCATGCTCAGTCATTTGCTTTTGAAGAGTGTGATCACACACTATCAAACTCCATCACACTCCTAAGAATTAGCTAAGGAGTGTGAAAAACAGCATTTGCCCAATGTTACTGTTCCAATGTTATAACCTGAAGGAGCATACTCCTTAAAATCATTTTTCAAAAATCCAATAAAAGATATTGAAATTGAGGCAGGATTTGACTGAGTTGAGTGAGTGAATATGATTAACATCTCTTTCAACAAGTTTTCAGTCATATGACGATCACAAATGTATTATTGGATCCTATTTATTTTGATACCCAAGACTCCACGAGTGCCCTATTCAGTCAACTTTGATGACAAGCTGTCCGAGGAGCTGATCCTCCTTACATGCCAAACTACATGTATGCCTCTCAGTAGATGCTTTGCCGGTATAATAAAGCATAGTGATTGTCTTGCACCAGCACACACAGTCTCGGAAAGACACAGGCTGTAAACCGAGCATGTTCTACATGAGGGCCCAGGTTAAACAACGGGATAAATGAACAATAATGCTGATCATATGAAAACGGAAGGAAATATATAAAATAAAATAGTCATTTATCAAACCTTGTATTTGTTCACATTATATCACCAAATATAAAAATTTTCCTTCCAGTCATTTTCGAACAAACCACATTTTTGCTGATTTCTCCCGTTGTTTAATCCATGCCATTTTGCAGGACATGCCCAGTGTACGGTGCGAGTGTTTGCCTGACTGTGCGCACTTGTGCATGATGATCACTAAACTGGCAAATTGTATATGCTCTACCACCCTTACGCTGCCTCCTAAATGTCTTCAGTTTGAGACAAACAGGATTTTTTTTCCACAAAGTGCCAATCTACAATTGGTTTTGCAGAAAATATGGTAAAGAAAACTCACATAAGAGTTGCAAAGATATCGAGATGGACATTTCCCTTTTTGAAGAGTATAGGGAGATAAATCAGGTAAATTAGGGCCAGTCCGAAAACCCATACTGAGATCAGGCAAACCAGAAAACCTACAACAAACAAACACATTTGTTAATCCTTCTACTATCATGACTGTATGAGTTTGATTCACATGCTGTTGCGAGTCGTCATAATCAGTTTGTCAATGTCAAATTCTAATGTCACTGGTCCTGTAGTGTCACAACCTGAATTTTCATGTACTATAAAAGCCTCAATAATAGGAATTTTTACGAAAGTTTAACCATATTTGTCCACGCATACATGGATGCAATCTCATTAAAATCAGATGTAGAGACTTATACTGGATCTGCCCTCCTTCTTATCTCAAGGTCATTCGGTGACCTTCTAGCACAAAAATAACTCTTCACAGTTACATGTACATCATATTTGACCAATCAATGCAACATCTGACAAAGCATATAATACAACAGATGTCTTATTACACAACCAACTCACTGGGTTATATGACATAATCAACTGACATTTTTAAAAGCAATCAGATTTTGCTTGAATGTCATCGAAATAGGCGAATAACTTGACCGGGAACAGCTGCAAGGTACTAAGCATCTTTCGTGTAAGTTTCAAATTTGTCAATCAAATAGTAACTGAAAAATGGACCGGTCAAGCATTGATGTTGATGATAAAGGGCCATACCAGTAACTCTGGGAAAAATCATCAAAATGGTAAAAAAAAACTGAAAGTGCACATCTACGAGAAAGTAAGCATCTTCCATGTAAGGGTCAACATTATGGATCAAATAGTAGCCAAGTTACTATAGTGGACATTGATTTTGTTGGTGAATAGCCATAAGTCTGGAGAAAATCATTGGAACTCTTAAAAATAAACCTTGGCAGTAGATATCTACAAGGTAGTACATATCTTCCATCTAACTTAGTTTAGAAGCTGTCAATGAAATAGTAACAAGGTATCTCAATCACCAACAGGAATAATTACTTGTTAATTACAATCTCATATGATCAGTGTTTTTATCCAAATACAACAAAAGACAATCAGCCACAATTTAGTTTGGACACTTCCGACTCGGTCGTGTTGACAATGGAGGATTTAAATAAGCCAACTATTCGTGTCTATGTATCACAATAAATACAAAGTCAGAGCTGCACGAAAAAGCACGAATAATCCTGAAAATGTAGGAATAATGAAAGCTCGTGTGAAACACGGGCGAAGAGCATTTCCCCAGATAATTTTGTAACACATAATTTGGTACTCATAGGGCTTTAGATCTCCCCAATTTGGGCACACTCCCTATTAGGGGTAGCAAGTTTTTTAGGATGGGACAGAGGGTGGAGCACATACCCCTGGAAGATGAGCAATCAGGACTCATCTCTGGTAAAAGTGCCTCTGAGAAGGGATTTCTTTACCAATGGGCGAAACCCAGTGTGAGACAACACCAATTTTATTTTGCATTTTTATGGGCCAACCGACATTAAAAAATCAAATAAAAACACTTTCAAATTGCCACTTTCATATTTCCTATGAAAGTTTGAACATAAAGATTTTATCCCCCTTTTTATTCTTGATTGTATGAATTAGGCTGTTGTATTCTATCTGAAACAATGCCAGCAAATTAAAATGCCAAACAAAAAAAAAATTGATTCAAAATATGATTTTTTCACTGTAAGTCAGCAAATTGTTGTTGTTGTAAAATGCTAAATACTACTCAGGCAATAACGACATTCAATGTAAATCGGGAACCGTCACTGACTGTGTGATCTATCACTCTGTCATGGTACCCATATTTCGACAGTGATGCAGTATATCAGGGCTAGGAAATGGAGGGTGTTTCAACAGCTCAGCCAATACAGTATGGTTTAAGTTACTGTTGAAGCATGAGGCTGTTGGAACACATGCAAAATTCGCTAGATTGTTCTGGAAGACAACCACAGCCACAACAATATGATGACATTGTTTGATTTGAAGTGTATGTTGGTAGTTAACATGTGAATTAACATACAGTTTTGACCTTGAGAAAATAGGTCAACATCAGTCATATTCATCATGTTCATAGACTTCATTTGGAGAGCCTATCTTCACTCCTTTAAAAATTATTGCTAATGCTAAATTTGACCTCGATAAAACAGGTGAAGGTGAGTCAATTTCATTAAGCTTCTGATCCATCACCAGCTGCATGTGGTATGACAAGAAAGATGGGCAGACAGAGAGACAGACACAGATGAAACGAAAAATTCAGTTCATTTTGGGACATCATTACATATCTTCAAATTCTAAATATTTTGTAAAAATGCACCAGAACACACCATTCTACTTCAATTATAGAGAGGAAAAGCAACTCCGAGTAAGGACGACAATTTCATTCTGTATATTTCACTATTATAGCATCTTCAGCAGTAAACAAAGTTACAAACAGCTCCATACGCACAGTATAATATATACAAGGCATAATTTGATCTTAGCCAATACGCATTAATGACTAGGTAAGCCAATAAATTATGTCGGTCAGGTTGAACCGATATTAAAATGAGTGTCATTTTCAGAAATTGTTAAATGTTAAACGATAACCTGACAGTGTCTACAAATTGTGTGATTCAGGTGATACAATTACAACACATATAAGGGAAGTGGGAAGAGGTGCCGACATACTGACTGTGTCACATGACTTCACAGAATAGTCTTTTGGTTAACCTATTCTAAAGCACATACCAAGAATCTAACGATTCGTGATATGTGTTGTATCTCAGGTACGCTTTTATTGTACCTGTTCATGTGGCAACTTGGATGATATGACCACACGGCCCCTAGCACCGGCATAAGTGGTATTAGATACAAATCTAGAGAGCTATGATGGAAATGCTCTGACAACTCGTATACTGGTAATTGGTGAGCTGTTTCGCTGTGACAACTCGTACATTGGAGATTGGTGAGCTGTATCGTCGTCAGATGTAAATGACGGCATTTAACACAAAAGACCAGCCTGTAAGGCCCGATGTCGACCCAGCATCAACTTCTCACAAAATGCCAACATATATCAAAGACCAAAAGGTCTGTACAGGGGGCGGGCCTCAGGGACGAAACGTCCACCAGCAGAATCTCGCCATATACAGGAAAACATTACAACACATATAAGGGAAGTGGGAAGAGGTAATACACATGCACTCTACAAATGTTGTAACTCACATGGAAATATACAATTATGAAACATGCGAGTTACAACATTTGTAGGTTTCCATCAGTTCTGATGTGGATTGCCAAGAAAATTATACCAATATTATCTTAAAATGACAGTCCTTATCCAAACTTCCTGACATGTAGAAATATTCAATGCACCATACTTCATTCATTTGTGTACAGTTTACAAAGTACTTGCCAAATAAGCAGATTATGTATTGTTTTCATCAATTAGAGTGTGTATTGTATCACCTGAATCAGACCATTGGTAGATCGCTGTCAGGTTATCGCTTAATTTCTGAAAATGACACCATTTTAATATCCGTCCAACCGGACTTGACATAATTTACTGGCTTACCTATTCATAAATGTGTATTGGCTAAGATCACATTATGCCTTGTATATACTGTGCATAAGGAGCTGTTTGTAACTTTGTTCACTGCTGAAGATGCTATAACTAATAGCGAAATATACAGAATGAAATTGTCATCCCTACTCGGAGTTGCTTTTCTTCTCTATTATTGGAAAATCATCAGTTGTTCCAATGGATTACTTCAATTACATGTAGATATACATATAAAAATTTCCCAAGTGGCATGTGCAATATAGCAGGTATGTAGAAGTTTCACTTAAACATCTTTCTACTTTTTCAGTTAAAAAAATAATTATCAACAACTATGCTGTCAAAATGCAACGGTATGAGCAATTTCACATCTCGAGTTTCAAAGGAATTCTGGGGACCTCCACATAAAAAAAAAAAAATGAGCATTAACTGAGTAATAATTTGTGATTTTTGAAAATTGGCAATAATGCATCCCCAGACATCCGGAAGCCCAGGGCTTCACAGCCACTAGAGCCTAAAGAAATGCAACTGGTAACAGGATCAAATTATTATATCAGTACTAGAGAGAGAATTGCACTGATTGTGGGAATGAATTGTTTACTTTGTTGACTCAAGGGGTCCACTAGTCCACTTACATAGAGTTCATTATGTAATAAGTCAACTATTACAATATGAGGCCTGAAAGGTGAAGCAGAATATCAGTGCCAAAATGGCCTGACTTCAAGCTCACTTGAATTCCTTTCAATTCTCCATACTGACCACACTGATGGCAGCTAGCATATTTTCTCTGACTGCATTTTAGTTATTTGTGCAGGGGTTTTTCTAGCCGTTTTTTCATCGTGGTTACATTGATGAAAAACAATATATATTGAGTTTTGCAGAAAATTTCAAATTGAGTTTTGATAAAAAAATGATAAAAATATATCTATTCAGTTTTGGGAGCTGTGTCATTACGATCATCAGAGGAGTTGTAGTAAATACTGCCCTTTAGCGTATAGGTAGTCAAGGGTGTCCACCCTTTACAGGTTAGTCTAGCTTTGGCAGGGCCTCCAAATGTAGCTTAGCTACCGTTAGGAGTAGGTTAGACTAGCGTACGCAGGGTCTCCAAACGCAATATCTGGCTCCTGGAGTTATTGCCCCTGAGGGCGCTGCATGTAATCGGACCAATCAGGGACGAGAAGACATAGGTCACGGGAGATACAAGCTAGAGAGAACACTCTTGCGGCAGATCTCAAGGTAGTAAGACCTAAGCACTGCGGGAGCTTCGAGGGATAATATTCAACAGGTAAGGCCCTGTTCCGTACCGGTCTATTACTATAGCGAGGAAATTACTTCACTGGAGTCAGAAGTTTAAATAATCAGTTCAAATTAATCGTTTGTAGACAAATTTGGTCTGATTGGCGACACTGGCGTAGTTTTGCCTTTTGCTGGTCGGCCATTTAGCACGTGCGTTGAAATTTTCCTGACAAAATTGGGTGAGGTTCTTTCTTTGGCCGGGTTTTTATTTATACTGTAATAAATAAGGAGTATATTGAGAACTCTTGTGACTTTTATTGTCTCTGAGAGACTATAAGTATAACCGTGACAATTGTGTTTCGTGCAGTTTGCGACTCAGTCGGCGGCCATTTTTTCACGGGATTTTCCTCCCGTCTTTTGACGTGTCGAGTTGTCTCGTGGAACTTTGGTTACTTCTTTCGTTGACTGCTTCGTTTATTTCACGAAATTGAATAAAGGGTTTATCAGATATTCTATCAAATTATACCATCGTCGATGAAATATTATCGGACGGTTTTAATTGTTCAATTTTCGTCACGATAAAATATTGATAAATAGACTACGTTTCATAAAATTTTGGGCCTCCGTTTGCCTAATGTTGACAAATTCTTCCCTGTGGGGTTTGTTCACGAAAATACCTCGTTCAATGGGGTGACTTTAACAAGTTTTTCATCATTTTGAGCTTCGTTTGTTGTGTAGTGAGCGATAGGGTATAGTTTTTGTCAACTTACGGGAGTGACGGAGTTGTCTCCCTAGGGGTTGTGATTTCGACTTGGGTATCGATTTACCGGTGCGGGACACGGCCTGCCTGTTGGATTACTTCAACATTGCACCATAGCTTAGTTAGATTTGTGAAATTCTTATTTTTTTATTTTTTTTTCATTTATTACTTTGGTTGATAGAATTGATAGGGAGATAGGGGTAGGGAAAGTGGAGATATTTGGCTTACATATTAACTTAGTTTATCGGTGCAATTGTTAAAGGCTGCAGGGGTCATTTTTTATTTTTTTTATTTTTTTATATTGATTTATTGATTATTTTGCGTTATTTTGTCCATGTGTCTTGTCTTTGTCTATACTTGTCGTGCATATCGTTAGTTTGTCAGTGTTTTGTGTTCCCTTGTCCATGTCCATTGTCTTGATCATTCAAAAAAACCAAAAAGTTATTTTCTATTTTTTTTATTTTATTGTGTTGTCGTTTGTGTTTAATTATTGGGGGCTAGGTGTAGGGATAGTAAGTAGGGATAGGCTAGGTTTGGGAAAGTTCTTCTGAAGATATGAGCAGAGGATATTGTCCCCTGCTTGTATGTTGTATGGTTACATCCTGAACCATATAAATACCTACTGCACCCATTATAGGATGTAAATTTTCCGTTTAATTGGATTGGATTGAACTTCGGATTGACTTGTTGTTGTAGGTTTATGTCCACTCGATTTTTCGCGAGAATCGATTGGACGCAATCTACATTTGGAATTTATTTCTGATTTCAACCATTTCTAAACTCATTGGACACTTAGGCAAAGGAGTCACTCGAGTGTTATTCATCTAAATTTTACATAGTAAAATTTTGGCTGTCTTACACTAGCAGTTGATGTTTGCCCTATGAATACATGAATTGCTGGTGTTTATTCTAATTTGGCGAGTTACATTTACACTATAGAGGCTGAATTTATCTCAGATTCTGTGGTGAACATTTTACACTGAGAGCCTTGATGGTGTTCTCAAGGGTTGAGTGTTCAGTGTTGCTGAAATACTCAGGATTTATTGAATAATAAATTGTGAGTGTTAAATATTTTGGTAAGTTTGTGTGGTGTTAGCAAACTTGGGCCATATCCAATCAGATATTGATCTGGTGTGTGTGGTTCATTGTTTGGTGTTGATTATAACACCAACTCTGATTGTATTTTGAGATTTCAGTGTTGACATATCAACATTGCACTCAATTTGATTGTGATCTGAGGGTGTTAAGTGGCACCATCTGATTTGGATTGAGTGTTTAGTGTATATTCAAACATTCATTCTGGTATTTACTTCGAAAAAAAAAGAAAGAAAAATTAGTTTTTGTTTTGTTTTTTCTGTGAGTGTTGACATATTGGCACTACACTCAATCACATTGTGGTCTTGTGGTGTCTGGTGGCACCATTTGACTTTTGTTCGGTGATTGGTGTTTATTAAAACACAAACTCTTGTTTACTTTGAAAAAAAATAATTAAATAATAAACACAATTGGTGTGGCATCAATACTGCACCCGACTAGAGTGTAATCGGGTATTGTTGGGCAACACCAGTTGATTTTGGGAACATTTGAAGGACATCTATTAAATAGTCAACCATAATTGAGTTGATTGCAAAATGCCAACTTGGTGAATTTTGATCCTATTTATTTTGGGAAATAGACTTTGATCATTGATAATTGGGTCTCATTTGGTATTGATTGGCACCATTTGATGATTGTTTAGTATTCAACACCCGTACTATTGATCTATTACGCTTTAACTGGGCTGCTAGTGACTGCAGTTATTTTGTATATTATTTGAACTAGTTTTTGGACTTCATCAAAATTCACTGTAGTTCACTTAACTATTACCTTGTAGCTATTGCGTAAGGGATTAGCTAGTGTTTACTGTGAATGAGGGTGGGGTGTATTCTGGAATATTTGACAGAATTTTTGATTTATTATCATAAATTTTCTGTTTGTCCATTTTGGACTTTGCCAAAATTCATCATACGGTTTTCGCTATAGCTGGATGGCTTTTGTTTGATATATTAGCTAGTCTTGCGCATTTAACTTGTTATATAAGCCGTGATGGATATGCACCCCATGTGATCATCTTTGGTGAGTATTTCAGCAGTTCACCAGACCAGATTTTGCTTTGGTAAGTTGCGTGGTAAGTGGGTTGTTTGGATCAGTGAGCGTAATTCACTACTCCTTTTAACGCGCCGCTGCTTGATTTTGACACCGCGTGTGATACATATTCATTTTCGAATATGTCGGATTACACAATTCACGTGTCCACCGCTACGGCTGATGAGATACAGACAATAGAGGGTATTGGTAAAGAAAAGTCTAAAGCAATTGTCAAATGTCCGTCTGGGGGCCAGCCTATTAGCTTTAGAGATTTTATGCGCGCAACGCATTTCTCTGCTTCACATATTGTAGCCATATTACGGGCTTCAGTTATTTCAGGGGTAAATACAGAGGGTCCAGAGTATGTCTCTGCCCTGATGGATACTCAGGAGCAGCGAAATAATTTGGCAGTTGAACTTCAAATTTGTGAAATTAGATCTGAAATGGACACTTTAGTTAGGGATGTTAGAGAGCAGTTGAACTCGCTAAATACAAGAGTGGAACAAAATTTGGATCACTATGGACATCGTGTTGGTCAGGTTGAGGAAGCAGTAGACGTGATTAAGGAGGAAATAGGTACACATGGGGTTCAGTTAACTGAGCATGGTACCCGATTGACTGGATTGACATCTCAAGTGGGCGAGATGCATACTCAAGTGAGGGGGATGCATACGCAATTGAGGGGGATGGATGATAGATTAGGGGTAGTAGGGACGGGGGTAACCAATGTGGGGGATCAGGTTGGAATGCTGGTGACCATGATGCGCGGCCAGACGTCTACTCCAATGGTTAGGGGGGTGGGGGATACGAATGTAACGCAGTCTAATGACTCCAGCATTGCCTGTAAATGGGGATGCATCTATTCCTGTTGGGTCTGACCTTATTGATCTTGAAAGTCAACAACCTCGGGTCAGCCAGTTGCAGACACCAGGGAGCGTAAACGTAACGGGAGGTAATCCACCGCCAATTTCGCGGAATTTGTTATCCAGTGAATTACAACCTGGTGAACTGAATGAGATGACACCAGGTGGTTCATATATTGGGTTGCCTTATGTTAATTCTGGGGAGGATCGCCAGCCCCCTTGGATGCATAACACTGAGCGGGCGATTCCCCCTAGGGGAATCTATGGTAGTGGAGTTCCCCCTGTGGGCCCCGGAAGAGAGGCTCAGACTGACTCATCTAGTTTTCATACTCCAGTCTCTCAACTTGGTAGGGGTGAGGGTGATCGGGTGGGTACTCCAACCCCTAACGTTTCGCGACGCAGGGAGTTAGTTGCTCGAACTCCGCACCACACGGAGGCGGAGATAGTTTTGCCAGCGCCTCTGCGAGACCGACATGTTAGGGGTCAGGTACAAGGTGCAACAGGTGGGGATTCTTCTTCCGATAGTGATGATAGTGGGCCCGTTGGGTGCAGTCGCTTATCGGACTCCCAAACGTCAAGGCGTTCGAGATCTCCCACCAGTGAGGGGAGGTCACGCCGTCGCAGTCGCAGTTGTCCACTGCCAAATACATTGGTTTTTGGTGGTGTAGCGGATACTTGGATCCCATTTAAAATCAAATTTGAATTGGATATAGACAGTCGTGGTTGGGACAAGGCCAAGTCCCTTAGGCGTCTCCGCGAGTGTCTGCATGGGAAAGCTATGGAATTCTATCGCGTCCTACCAGAGGCGGTTAGAAATTCATTTGACAAGTTAATCGAAGCTCTGCGGTCAGACGACGTGTGCAAGTGGAGGAGTGGGGGGCTGATGATACATTGGGTGATTTTGCTGACCGTTGCATGCAGTTGGCTAGGGAAGGCTATCCAGGGGTTGCTGATGAAGTAGTCGATACTGTGGCCGTGGAACATTTTTTGAGGGGTTGCCGTGAGCGTCAAGCCGTAGTTTTCACGATGGAAAAAGATCCGAAAACTGTACAGGAGGCATTGGCCTATGTTAATTCCTCCTTGCACAATCATCGTGCTATGAGCGTTAAGGGTGTGAGATTGGTGACAACCGAGGCTGATGAAGCTGTTTGTCCCTGGACTGCCAAGTCTGACTGGAAGCTCGGGAGGTTTTTCAGAGGAGCAGCATAAGACCCTAAAAGCATTGCTTGCAGAGGCCTGTCGAGGGAAGCAGAGTGCGGTACCAGAGAAGGCCGCACCCTCTTCCCGGGGTTCAGCCCCACGCGGCTGGTCTGCCAACGTTATTCGCTGTTATACATGTGGAGAGGAGGGACACAAAAGTTTTGACTGTCCACAATCCTCTAATCTCTCCCGGTCACCGATTCGCTGTTATGTCTGCGATGAATTGGGTCACATTAGCCGGAATTGCCCAAAGAAACACTCGGGAAACGAATGAGGGCTGGTAGGTAAGGTCCACCACCAGCCCAGGGTTCCCAGTCAAGTGACCATAAGGGGGTTGAAACAAGCAACCGGAACTAGTGCATCACCTGTGGCCTGTGTTGAGGTCACGGAGTCTTCGCCAGTAGCCATTAGGGATTTGATTGTTTCACGTTCACCTGGTTGGACAATGACGGTGCCGGCGAGGGTCAGAACAGTTCCTGTGACCGCCGTTGTTGACAACGCTGCTCAGGTAACCGTCATGAGTCAAGACCTATTTGCCAGATTGAAGTTAAAGGGGCTGTCCACCACCCCAATAAGGTAGACTGGAGCATTTCAGAGAACGTCCAGCATGGGGATGCTAGTGCAAAAGGTTCCCTTGCCTGTTTTGGACTTCCACTGTACTTGGGATGTAGTGGTGGCACCATTAGTGGACGAGCTCTTGTTGGGCTTTGATTTCCTGTCTGCTAATGTCTGCCGATGCCTCTGACACTGCTATCGGGGCAGAGCTTGCACAGGTTCAGAATGGCGTGGAACGTACCGTAGCATATGCCAGCCATAACCTTGTCCCGGCACAGCGCCGGTATTGCACGACTCGAAAAGAGCTACTGGCAGTCGTGACCTTTACCCGCACATTCCGGCATTACTTGCTTGGCAAACCTTTCCTGATACGTACCGACCATAATAGCTTGGTCTGGTTAACTCGGTTCCGTCATATTGAAGGTCAGCTGGCTAGGTGGCTTGAAGAGCTCAGTCAGTATGACATGACAATTCGACACCGAGTAGGGGTGAAGCATGGAAATGCCGATTGACTCTCCCGAATTCCGGATTTCTTGCCACTGTGCAATTGTTACGTGGCAGGAAGTGAGCCTACGTCACTCCCTTGTGGCGGACGTACGTATTGTATTCGGGCCCATACCCAATGGGGACGATTCACAGAGGATGTGGATGATGTGGTGCCACTGGCTACGGTTGGGAGACCGTGGCTGCAGTTCGGGCCCTCTCTGTGAACTTTGATGCTCCATAAGAACCTCCGTCCCAATCTCAGTCTGAACTCGATATGGTCTGGGAAGCATTCTCCCCCAAAGAGTTGAGGGAGAAGCAATTGGCCGATGTTCAGCTTCGACCCGTGATTGACCACTTGGAAACTGTGCTGGTAACCTGCGGCTAAAATACCGGTAGCCTGTAGCACATTTTACCAGGAAGCCGGTTACAGAAAACCTGAAAAACTGTCTCCTGGAAGACCCAAGAATACAGACCACCTACGGGATCCACCCCCATCAGGCCAGTCTTCCGGTTTCAGGGTCATCCATGAAGGCCTTGGCTGCCAAACTGGATGATCCTCGATGCCGTGGCCTGGGGGAGGTGGGTCTCGACTGGCGTGGACACGAGACTGACCTAGAGCGCCGGCGGCAGGAGGATTTCCTGAAAAAAGTCCTGCCGTTGGCGGTGGAGCGGAATCTCCCGGTAGTTATTCACTGCAGGGAGAAGAAGCCTGGTCAGTCTTCTGCCCATGTCCGATTGCTTGGTCTCCTGAGGGATTCTTTGCCTCCGGGGTGGCCGATACATGTTCACTCCTTCAGTGGGAACGTCGCCATTGCTCGAGCATGGGTGAAGCGCTTCCCGAACGTCATGTTCGGGATGAGCGCTTTGCCTCTTCGCGAGGGCAATGGTGACAACGATGAGGTTCTCCGGGAGGTGGGCATGGGTCGGCTACTCTTGGAGACAGATTCTCCATACCTGAAGCCCCCCCGGAGGCCGTAACCCCAACACACCATGGGGAGTGTGGCCAGTGGCCCGCTGGGTGTCCAGGATGGTCAATTTGCGCCCCCCCCCCGGTCATCCTGGAAGTGACCCGCCGGAATGCCTGTCTGTTGTACAGATTACCTTTGTAGACAGGCGTTCGGTGGGTTGCTTCATGGGTCGGCTCCACCCCCATGGGTGTGGGAAGGGGAACAGATATGGGAGACAGTCAAAAAGAAAAGGGGGAGGGAAAGTGGGAGGAACATCAAAATGAAATTGAGTAATAACCAGGGATACCATTGGGGACTTCCTTGGGCCACTTCTCTGCCCACAGGATATTAGTTTTTCAGGTTTTCTGTAACCGGCTTCCTGGTAAAATGTGCTACAGGCTACCGGTATTTTAGGCAACTGGTTTCCTGCTCAAATTAGCCGCAGGTTACCAGCACAGTTTCCAAGTTTTATGCCACCGGTTTCCTGGTAAAACAAGCAGGGAGTTAGCGTTATTGTTTTTCATGATAGCTTTCCGGGAGTAACTAAGTTATGTCCTGTGTGGCGGGTTAGCCTTGCTTACCCTGTGCCCTGGGTTTGACCCTGTGACCTGGATTTGACCCTGTGACCTGGGTCTGACCCTGTGACGTGGGTTCAGGATGGTATGCCTGTGCGGGATGGGACCATTGGTGAACCATCCCGTTAATTTTGGGGGGTGGTAGTAGGTGCGGAACTTTAGTACTGGTACCGTTGTGGACAGTACAGTTCTGCGGGTGGGTGTTAGGAAATATAATGGGTGGGGTTTTGAGACTTTTTAGGGGAGAAGGTTGTTATTCTTACACCTTTTTTCCCCTTGGAGCGGTCATTTTTTAGAGGGTATTTTAGGCGAAGTGCGAGGACTACATGTCCTCGCACCACCCTATTTTATAGGGTATTTTTTATTGAATAGATCTTAATACTGTAGAGGGGCCCATGGTGCAGGATGCCCAGGGCAGGGTTGGGGTGGTTTTCACTTAGGAAATTGGACCCTTCCCCAAAAAGAAAAGGGGAAGATCAGTAAACTTTGAATTTTGCACCCAATTAACTCTTTTTGGGGCAATTTCATGCTTCAGGACCTATGTGGTCTGCTTTGGAATGTACAATAACTATATAGCTGAAATATTGCTGAATGCGACGTTAAACCCTAATTCTCTCTCTCTCTCTCTCTCCTGCTTTGGAATGTAGAATGACATATATATAACCATTTCCAAATCGGTTATGGACTGAGATCCAGCCTGGACAAATAAATATATCCCATTCACTTAGGTTTGATAAACAAAGGATCATAACTCTTCAAAATATAACCGAAAGCAGGAAAACTTCATCCTGCACAACTATGGGGCATTGATCACATATCATGCAAATTTCATACTTGTCCATGTAATATTAACCGAGATCCAGCCTGGACAAGTCCCAATTAACAAAGATTTCAAGAAAAAAGGGCCATAACTCTTGAAAATATAAGCGAAACGCGGAGAAACTTCACGCTGCATAACTACAGGGCACTGACCACACATCCTGCAAATTTCTTAATTGTCCATACAATATTAACCGAGATCAGCCTGGACAAGTCCCAATTCACAAAGATTTGAAGAAAAAAGGGCCATAACTCTTGAAAATATATGTGAAAGGCAGAGAAACTTCACACTGCACAACTACAGGGCACTGACCACATATCCTGAAAATTTCATACTTGTCCATACAATATTAACCGAGATCCAGCCCGGACAAGTCCCACTTCACAAAGATTTGAAGAAAAAAAGGGCCATAACTCTTGAAAATATACGCAAAACGCGGAGAAACTTCATGCTGCACAACTACAGGGCACTGACCACATATGCTGCAAATTTCATAATTGTCCCTACAATATTAACCGAGATCCAGCCCGGACAAGTCCCAATTCATGGAGATTTCAGGAACAAAGGGCCATAACTCTTGAAAATATAAGCGAAACGGGGAGAAACTTTACGCTGCACAACTGTGGGGCACTGACCACATATCATGCAAATTTCATACTTGTCCATACAATATTAACCAAGATCCAGCCCGGACAAGTCCCATTCACAGAGATTTCAGAAAAAGGGCCATAACTCTTGAAAATTATACCGAAACGCGGAGAAACTTCATGCTGCACAACTACAGGGCACTGACCACATATACTGCAAATTTCATAATTGTCCCTACAATATTAACCGAGATCCAGCCCGGACAAGTCCCAATTCATGGAGATTTCAGGAACAAAGGGCAATAACTCTTGAAAATATAAGCGAAACGGGGAGAAACTTTACGCTTCACAACTGTGGGGCACTGACCACATATCATGCAAATTTCATACTTGTCCATACAATATTAACCAAGATCCAGCCCGGACAAGTCCCATTCATAGAGATTTCAGAAAAAGGGCCATAACTCTTGAAAATTATACCGAAACTCGGAAAAAATTGTACGCTGCACAACTACGAGGTACTGGGCACATTCCATGCAAGTTTCAATCCTGTCCATCAAATATTAACCAAGATATCGCGCGGACAAGAAACTCGGACGGACAGACGGATAGACGGACGGACGGACAAAGCGATCGCTATATGCCCCCGTCTAATTAGAGGGGGGCATAACGACAACACAGACTGTCGACGAATAGTCGTAGCTCGAGGACGACGGACATACAAAATTCGTCGCCGTGGACAGAGAATCCCTATCTTCAGTCAGTGTAAAAGAAATAAAAGAAGGTTTCAATAAGAGGAGACTCCTGACGTTGAAAATTCGGGTAATAAATTCTGCAGTTTTGGTCACAAGTAAGAGTTTTCCCCCTTGATTTCTGTTTACACAATGTGTGCGCATTTGAGTTTTACTGTCTACCATAATTATTTACATAATGTTTCAATTAAAGTAAAGCAAACTTAAAAATTAAACATTTATAAACAATGTTTCTATTCGTTACTAAATCAAACCTGCTTCAATTATTGCCTTTAAACTCCATTTAAATGCACAATCAAACGTAGAAAACGGAAGTTAAAACTAAAAATTCTCCCCTAGGAGAGAGAGTTATCCGCCCCTAGGAGAGCTCTCACTCTTCCCAACGTGGTTACTATATAAGACAAAGCCAGCCCATTCTCGCCCTCTTTCTCATTGTAACAACCGAGACCAGTAGTGAACTAGGCCACGGTCTGAGGGGATGGACGGGAGGGCCCATTAAATTGAAGCAGGTTTGATTTAGTAACGAATAGAAACATTGTTTATAAATGATTAATATTCGCTTCCTAAATCGTAAACCTGCTTCAATTATTGCCTCAGTACCAACAGGTGGAGGAGGGAAACCTCGGCCATGTAGCAGATTCAAAGGCAGGCTAAGTAACCGCTGGGAAGACAGACATGGATATGAGCATGAGACAATAATCAAACAATTGAAACCCTGGTCAATGACATTAAAAGGTTAAAATGTTGATAAGATACAGTTGTACTTATCTTGATTGTCTACATCCATGTAGCTGTGCTCGTGGTGTGGAAGTAATTTCTACCGAGAAAGGACCCCTACCCAAAGGGTTGATAGGTCTACTTGGTAAGGCATTATCTGCATGCAGATTCTTGGCTGTTCCTAAGTCCGGGTGAGGCAGAACCAGTCCATGCCTAGAGGTCGCCAAGCCACACCATTCTCAGTCCACAATCGTCTTACGTCCAACTTGCTGATCCTTCTTGAGAGTTGAGCGTAGATGACGCAGCTGAGATCATGAGAAGGAAGTCAGATTCAACCTGAAAGACACAATCAAAACCGCAGTTAAGGTAAAGATTACACTCACCATGGAGTCCGGCATCTTAGAATGATGATTTAGTGTCCGACATCTCTAGAGGATCCAAGGTCGTCCATCTGACTTATTTCTTCCTTCAATATGTGATCGAATCAAATGTGGACCAATAGTATGAATGAGATGAGATGATACAGCAATTTGCAGATTTGCTGCGATGATACAAAATGCCGCCCCCCCCCCCTTTTTTGAAAATTTAGTTGACCACGTGCTGGGCAGCTATAAGCGGCCCAAGCGTGGTCATCCTATCTGACTGGACTAACATATGTCTCAGATAGAAATTGGTGAACGTGGAGTTCGCCGTCCAGGCACAAGACTGGACAATGTCAAGGAGGGGCAGGTTCTTCCATAAATCTCAACAAAAGAAACCTGGCCGGTAAAGCCAGAGGGTAATTATGGAGTAGTAATAGAAGATACTAATCTAACCTATCTTTTGAGTGTCTTCCTCCATGTAGCTGGGATGACACAGATAAGGGAATAAACATGAGACAAACAACAAGCAACAAGAAAAACCCTGGTCAGAGACGAAAGGGTAAATCATGGATATGATACAGATATACTTATTCTTGAGTGCCTCCATCCATGTAGCTGTGCTCGTGGTGTGATATGCAAACTCTACCAAGATGTCAGGATCCTCTACCACTCGGGTTGTTAGGTCTTCTTGGTCTTAGAGGGCGCCAAGCCACGCCATTCTCAGTCCACCAACGACTTACGTCCAACTTGTCTTGTGAGTTGAGCGTAGGAGACACAGCTGAGATCACCCAGAAGGAAGTCAGTTTCAAGCTGAAAGACACAAGCAAAACCGTAGTTAAGGTAAAGATTAAACTATCAAAGTGTCAGACCTCTTAGATTGATGATTAGAGAGTCCATGGTCGTCTATCCGACTTATTCCTTCCTTCAAAGACGATCATGATGAAGAGCAAGATGGCTGCCTTGCTGCAATGGTGACAAATTCTGCCACCCCCCCCCCTCTTTTTCTGAAAGAACTAACCACGTGCTGGGTAGCCCTCAGTGGCCCAAGCGTGGTCACCCTATCTGACTGCACTGACATAACACACAGATAGAAATTTGTGAACGTGGAGTTTGCTGTCCAGACACAAGACTGGACAATGTCATGGAGGGACAAGTTCTTCCATAAAGACCATGCGTAGCGATGGCACGAATCACATTAGAAGAAGCAGAAGACAGTAGTGGGGGCGTCAATGGTATATCTACCTTCTGCCAATTGGTAAGACTATTTTATGGTCTTCTTCAACTACGCGGCTTTTTTAAATATCAAGCCTTGCTGACAGGCGAAGGGACATGATAACCGTAGCCGAGAGCCGCGAACGGAAACCGGTACGAGTAAGATAGTGGCGGATGGCTCGAACAGGACGTAACAGAAGATCGTCCTCGAGGCCATGTACAAAGTCTGACAACGCAGGAATGGAGTACGAACGTTGAGCGCACGGACCTGAACGAACAGACTCATTTTAGGCGATAAATTCAGGAATGGGCCGAAAAGGAATATTGCAAGACCAATCCGCTGTCCAGGTCATAGAAGATCTTTCAAGTGAAGTACAGACACTCTGGGCCCCAAAGCAAACGCCGCCACAAAGGCCGTCTCATAAGACACAGCTTTTATAGACGCGGACTCTAAGGGTTCAAAAGGTGGTATAATCAGAGCACACAGAACCACACCGATATCCTATTTCGGTAACAGTTGGCGAGTACAACGCGACTGTAATGCGAAGGCGCGAATAAGCACAGAGATCGTTAAGGCTAATGTTGGTACCAAAAGTAAGACGTAACACCCAGCCAGAGCAGAACGATAGCCTTCCATGGTGCTAATATGAGACTTCCTATCCTGGTGAAGGTGAAGGAGGAAGTCAATTACGAGGGAAATAGAATCGGGGACGGTATCACGACCTCGGCACCAGGACAAATAATCCGCTGTAGAGACCGAACCCGAGGTCCTACATATAATAAACAACCCAAAGGTTGATGACAGAACCATAATGTCAAAATCTAACCATTGGTATAACGGTCTATACAGGAATAAAGTACTTGATGGAGAAAGTCGGAAAAACTGTCCCCCAAGTACACCACGAAAACATTGTGTTGTTTAAGCACAATCCTAAGGTAAAAGGATCTCAACATAATGTTTGTGTGTTAAAGTCAACATGGTTCTGTGTTAATAGAACACTGTGCTGAATTCAATTAAAGGCGACTAGTCCGTCATTCACAATCCCGCCGTCGTCCTCAGAGAATATCCACGTCCATAATCCAAAGACCTATTCCATATAACAGTACTTGACCAAATACTGTTGATTCCAATACAATTTTGATATTCTGAACTCCAGACTGGAAACAACAAGGTCTGAACAGAACTCTCTTCGTAGAGTAACGATGAACGTTAAGTAAATCACAATGTGAAAAACCCGAGAGGAATTGATACCAGTAGATGGTTGACGCCAAACGAACGGACTTCCCCTCCCGCCTACGACCGACGATAGAGAATCAAAGGAAGTGCCGATGAATGGATATAGAATATGCATCTCGCAAATGAAGAAATGACGTGACAAACGGCGTTATGGCGTACCGGAAACGTCTAACCGGTGTAATAGAACGACGCACAGGTGTATGAGAGACACATGACGGCGTAATGACCATGTCGTCAAGGTGTAATAGGAAAGCGTAATGTGAAAAATGCGAGAAACGTTGTATAAGATAAACAACGTATTGATTTCCTCATTCACAACAACTTAATGTATATACATGCTCATAATGGAGCAGGATACAAACTTATAAAAGTACACGACGTAACAGAAGGGCGTTGCAAACAGTAACCCCGAAGTCGATTGTAATAATTTTCCTTCTCTTTAAACGCAGTAGACATATTAAACGTTTGTAGCGTTAATCACCAAATGTAAGCTCAATGAGATAAATGGGATTATGGATCTTTGTGTCAGTGAACATGAATAATGTGTCAATGAACATGGTTACATTATGACCTCTCCCGATGTAATTTGTCTCCTGTACATGAAATTCAGTACTGGAGTTTTATATGGAGAGAATATTAAACATTTACAACAATGTTACTATTAATAACCAAATAGTCACACAACCGACATCCAGAACAAAGATTTTTCCAGGAAACCAAAACAAATCCTTAAAGAATTTTAAATTCCCGAAGAGAGGAAAAACATTTAAAGTCTCTCGCCGGCAGGAAAGTGAGGTTATTCAAAAATTTAGAATTTGAAATGACCTAACACGAACAAATTTGTCGAGAAGAGGAAGAACAGTAAGAACATTACTAAAGAGCAGTTTGATGCTCTAGTAGACTGTACCGGTAATACATACTTTAGAAAGAAACCATAGAAGACTTCACGACTTACGTGTCATTAGGCTTGATCCTTGGCCGGACCAATACATTCCCACTCACGCTAGTAATTTTAAATTTTCTCATAGGGAAGAAATTAAAATTAGTGCATAACTCCATCTGAATTATAAGCGTAATACAGTATACAGATGGGACCAGCTTGGTGAGAAACAAACAAATCACATGTATAAAACAAATTTGTGTATCAACGCATAGCAGTTTCACAATAAACAGTGGGTGTAGGATTACATACTCACGATAACCAACACGTGATCCCTTTGTTGATCGACACACCCTTAATCACATAAAGAGATCAGCAAAGACGCTCATTAAAATGCAACAAACAGTCGTAGCATTGAAGTCCCGTAACATCCATTTACGCTATTATTATAGCATCGTTTAAATAGGGTTGAGTTGTGGTTACGTACACAAAAAACAACAAACACGTAAACATGAGAGGCAGAATAAAACCTCCGTAAGATCTCTCTTGAAGACGGGATATAAAAATCACATAATAATACTTGATATAACAAGAGATTACCTTCTTGGTAGGACCAAAGAATTGAATGGATGAAGGTGAGAAACTACCAAAGTCCGAAAAAAACATACAACAACAACATGGAACATTGACGGACTGCTTATAAAGACTCGGATTTCCCCGGCGGGGAAAAACGAACCTCCCGCGTCAAACGAGGGTAGTACTCACAATCCTGGTAATTTATACAACAATTCAATGGATAAAATCATGAACAACGAAACAAAAACCTGTTCGTTTAAAGTACATCACAATAGGCTCCATACTGACCGAACAAAACGGAATGTTGGAGGCTAATAAAAGCCCACCTCAAACACACCGGGTCGCAACTCAAAGTTTGTGTGGAGACGCAATATTGAATACACACTGGCCTAATGCAGGACTGTGTTATTTGTTAAACATGAGATTTCATAAAGACTTTTAGAAAAACATCGTCAGACGATCATTTCAAGAGAATTTAAAATCTCCGCCAAAAACCCAAATATTTAGCGACGTACGTCCGAAGACACTAAACACGTGGCCGACTCAAACGAGTCCAACATTCGCCCCAACCAATAGATCGAGCACGGAATTAAATAAACTATGTCCAGATTTAACCGACAACGGAGAAATAGACACACGACGTTGTTTATTAGCTTTCTTCCTTTTAGAAGAAACATGTGGTACCGATAGACAGAGGCGAAATAACATGTGGCCAAGAATTCTTTTATCTGACGAAGACAATGGAATGCACCGAAAAGACCGACTTGGTCTTTGTCAAGCCGAACAAAGGAACGGGTTTGGGATCGACCCTAGACAATGAAGCTCCGGTACGGGTCAAACTGTCTAACAACCTAGAAATATCTTCGTGTAGAATAGCCCCGCTTGGCTAAATATATACCGACACGGGCGAAACTGGATCTTGACCCACTACATTTCATATCCCAAAGAAATTTCTAAAACCCGTCTGTAACATGTAAAAGATAAGCACGACGAGCTTGGGCATAATTCTTCCAAGTCGTCGCCCCATAATACACATTCCGCGCACGTGGACGCACGACAACACGATTCTTTACAAGAAAAACACAAGCCGTGTGGGAGTCCAAAGGGGACAAATTTTGCCCGCACGTACGACAAGGAATAGAAAGTCGGAACCTCAGACATAATACAATAAGTAAGTTCCGAATAAACAACACAAGTCACACTTGATAAAGGATACACCAGCGAAACACTAATGTTGTAAATTGAATCTGAACACTTCCCTAGATGTGCACTGCTCGAGAGAAAACAGGAGAAAGAGGACGAGAATGGGCTGGCTTTGTCTTATATAGTAACCACGTTGGGAAGAGTGAGAGCTCTCCTAGGGGCGGATAACTCTCTCTCCTAGGGGAGATAATTTTTAGTTCTAACTTCCGTTTTCTACGTTTGATTGTGCATTTAAATGGAGTTTAAAGGCAATAATTGAAGCAGGTTTACGATTTAGGAAGCGAATTGTCTCTTTAGAGAATAATTATTTCATAAATATTTTTTTCTGGCGATATTTATGAGAGTATTTCAGAGTGTATAAATCTGTAAAACAGGAATGTTGCCAGGTTATATATTCGGTCACAATCTTCTCTGTTAACAGTTAAAAATTTAGCCTCAATAATTAATAATTATAGCATCTAGCATGTATGTTTTAGCATGAGGTCATGCTAAACAACCTATCAACTGACAACAGCCGTACTGTGGTTTGGTGTGGTTGTACCGGAGTGCACAAAACATGCATGTAACAAGTGAACGGCTACGTGTAACTATCTTAGGCCGAAGTTTATATCTTGATCAACAATGCAGCAGCAGTTCTATATGTTGTTGTTGCTCTAAGAAGACATGTCGTGCTAATGTCGCCTTCAATTGTTGGATGATACACAGCACCCTGTCATGGTTTGGGCCAATGAGTTATCTCGTAACACTGAGTTATTTTAGCAATGTTGTTGTAGACTGTGATATAATTCATGTAAATAGAATTGTCAGTATTTGTTGGTCTCTGAAGAAGTGTCGTAAACATATGACCAAACATATGACCTACCTCAGTTCTGTAATTGGTGCGATGAAAAAGTTGGAAAACTTGAGTTTCATCATTTTTTTTATGAAAAAGGCAAAAATACTGAGTTTTGTAGAATTTCTTGGTATGCCGTAGGCGCGCAAAAAAATTGAGTTTTCAAAATTTTGAAATTGAGTTTATGAACAATTTTGGGCTAGAATAACCCCTGGTGTGTAAGCAGGGGTTGATGTAGCCTAGATTTAGATATATTTAGCTGTCTATACCCTATGCCACATGATTATGCCAGCGCTAACAGCACCAATGTCCTTTCAATCCATTTTTGAACCATAATGTTAATAATTGTTAGTAATTGTAAAAAAGAATGCATAATGAGATATAAATCAAGCATTAGGTTGATGGGCTGCAAAATCCATAAAATTTCAATCAAAAAAAAAAAAAAAAACTTTCAGTCCTTTGAAATCCTTTGTCTGTCTGACAATAATAAAGTTCATGAACAGATGAAATGCCAAGAAATTGTGATTATATAAATAAGTTTACTGTCTATTGTGCCACCCAATGATGAACAATATCACAAAACTACATGAAGCAAAATCCTCAGATGTGGCCTGGGGAATGTAGATATTGGATTAGTCTTGAGAATTCAAATCTTTAAAAAAAATGGCCATTTGGCGTACAAGGGATGTGAACTATAACACTGGGAATGTTACATTCATGTTCAGCAAAATAGAAATACTTTTCCCTGATTAAGAAGCAAATTTCTATTTTTGTGAAAACAAAATTATATTTTGAGATGCAAAAATGTGTCCATGATTCGCCAACACCACCAAAATCTTGTCAGTCCTTTGCCTATCTTGCAAGATCATCATACCCAAATTTCATGGAAATGAAACACGTTGTTCAGAAGATATGATGTTACACATGTTTATCTGCATTCATGTCTATAGCGCCACCTAGTGACGAGCAAATGCCACAAAATCAAGCGGGTGAAATCTAAAGCCCTAGGGAGATGGCACATAAGAGTTCAATGGAAAAAATTTAATCATTATAATGGTTATGGAGGTTTTTGACGTTAAGTCAGATAAATAAGATTTTTCATTTAAATGGCAATTTGGTTCGCACCGAAAGAGAATTATCTTGTCGGCAATCCTATAAATATGCTTGGCAACCTAGAACAGAACAGTTTTTAAATATTTCTCCAAGCGAATTGGTAAATTTTCATTTCACGAAAAACTTTTTTTTTTGAGACGCAAAAAACTTACCTTAATAGTTAGGCCAGCTACAACAAAACCTTTTCAGCACATTGACTATCCTTCAGGACCATTGTAATAGAATTTCAAAGAAATCGTAGAAGCCGTTCAGACGAAATCTCTGCTCTGGTTGTATGTCTGGAAATCTAGTGAAGAGCAGCGGGTATCGAAACACAACCAGACAAATTCCCCAGGCCTAAGGAGATAGCATACAAAATCTGACCCAAAAATATTTAACGGTTTCAGAGATATTCACGTTTAAAGTCGTGGCGGCGGCGGCGGATCCGTTTCTCATGAAAACATAAGAGCATCCACTTTGTGGAAATGCTCTAATATGGCAAAATCGGTCAAATTTGAGAAAATACAGGGAAAAATAGAGGAGAGCAGAAAATATAGGAAAAAATAGGGCCAGTGGGAGCCCTACATTGATCTGGCAAGGAGATAGCATGAAGGTTTGATGGATATAAAACAATTAACTCACATATCTCTCATCTGAGTTTCGTTTTTTTGATTTATTTAGAACTACATGAAAGTATTTTCCGGATAACTTGAAATAAAATTACTATAATTGAATTCAAATACTGTGTGAAGTTTCAATGCTGTACAATAAATTGTGTCTGAAATATCGCTCAAAATATCTGGGATATATCATCTGAGACAGACAACATAGTTGAAAACATACCACATAGACATGATAGTATAGAAATAGACAGGAATGGAAAAGTATGAACCAGAGCAGAAATTTACATGTACCTGATCATAATAGGTAACTTACCCCAGACCATGTAAGCTATCTGATAACCTGCCCATCTCATGCTGCCAGCCTGAAGCAAAGGCATTTATTGTCCGATTATATATAATTATACACACAAGAGCTTCAATGAGTTAACAATTATAACCCACAACCCCTAGCTCCAAACCATTGAATCCCTTCTTAATCATAAAAATTCAGTTAATCCCTATGACATGTATGAAGATCAAAGCTCTCAAGTTATGTGTTGACCAGCTGAAAACATAACCCTGCCTATAAACAAGAGCCAAAATTGTCTTCAATATACACCCACACATTCAACAAGTCATCCCCTCCCTCACCCCATTGTATCCTCTTACATGTCTTAGGCACAAAATTAATATTTCCAATTATTTGACTGTGGGGTCACAATAACAGTTTTGAGAAGTTTTTGTGTGAGAAAAAGTGGTCTACTTTTGGCACCTCAACAGTGTATACAGTAATGATAATTTTGTATTGTAGTGGTAGAGAGTGGCATTTGTTTCAGAGTCCCTTATGTCAGCATAATAATTCAATACCCTTACCATAATATGCTAAAATTGCCCTAGCATTACCAGATCAAAACCATATTGAAACCATATCATTGCCAGAGTAAAAAGTGATATGGTATCAATATGGAAAATGCTCTGGCAATACTCTGGTTAGGTGATCTGGTATTAATCTGGTTTTGCTGGGGCAATGATCTGTTTTTGGAACATGGGGTATCGATATGGCAATACATCTGGTAATGATCTGGTTTGAAGAATGAGACAATGATCTGGTATCAATATGGTAATGATCTGGTAATGATATGGTATCAATATGGTAATGATCTGGTAATGATCTGGTATCAATATGGCAATGATCTGGTAATGATCTGGTATCAATGTGGAAATGATCTGGTAATGATATATGGTATGAGTGATATGGTATCAATATGGAAAATGATCTGGCAATACTCTGGTTAGGTGATCTGGTATTAATCTGGTTTTGATGGGGCAATGATCTGTTTTTGGAACATGGGGTATCGATATGGCAATACATCTGGTAATGCTCTGGTTTGAAGAATGGGGCAATGATCTAGTATCAATATGGGAAATGCTCTGGCAATACTCTGGTTAGGTGATCTGGTATTAATCTGGTTTTGATGGGGTAATGATCTGTTTTTGGAACATGGGGTATCGAGTGAGTGAGTGAATATGATTTAACGTCGCTTTCAACTATATTTCAGTCATATCACGACGTTGGGTCCTATTCCTTTTCACACCCGGGAACCACACGGGTGGGGTCCTATTCCTATTCACACCCGGGAACCCCACGGGTGCCTCAGTTAGTCGCCTCTTACAACAAGCTGTCTGAGAAGCTGGAGCCTATTCTTACCATGACCTGCGGTGTGCACAACGACATCCCAGGTCAATCCCCGGCAGCCCCACGGGGCCATGGGGTATCGATATGGCAATAGATCTGGTAATGCTCTGGTTTGACGATCGAATGCTCTGGTAATACACTGGTTTGATGATCTGGTTTTAATCTGGTTTTGATAGGGTATTGCTCTGGTAATGCTCTGGTAATGCTCTGGGGATGATCTGTGTCAAAGAATAGAATCCTGAATATCCATTGCTGGCCATATAGGTTGTAACTATACTCCAACATATACTGAATAATTTGTACATGTATGCCATGTGCACTGGTAGTTTCTTAAATCGTTAAATTTGCATGGTACACTTTGTTAAAACTTGTATACGATGAAAATCTATTGCAGTACATATGCTCTTCCATGGACATGTTGTTGCTGTTATAGCTGGGGCTTTGAATTAACTACAGTATTTTAATAAACTATTGGGTTAAAATTATAAAAAAGCTTTATGTAGAATGCCAGCTGAAGTTTCATAATCCCTAGGAGACGATCTGTACAGGATTTACATACCTTTTTTGTGAATTATTTGATCTCAAACTGCACAACATTTTATGTAGACCTTTAGCTCAGCTTCCCCCCCCCCCAAAATCAGTTGAAATTCAAACTAGCAGCGCCCTCTATGTTCAAGGGAGATGACCAATGTTTAAGTCAATTCTTTCTAGATCAATACCAGAGTATCCTTTTTGATAATTATATAGGCTTTCAGTCTGAATCATTAAGTTCTTTTCAAACCAGATCATTACCAGTGTCTGTGTGTGCTGACAAAGTCCTTTTCAAACCAGATCATTACCAGAGCTCTGATGTGCAAACCAGATCATTACCAATGTATGTTAGAAGTGCTGACAAACAAAGTCCTTGTCAAACCAGATCATTGCCAGTATATGTGAGTGTGGACAACAAAGTCCCTGTCAAACCAGATCATTACCAGTGTATGTAATAAGTGCTGACAAACAAAGTCCTTGTCAAACCAGATCATTGCCAGTGTATGTAACTGCTGACAACAAAGTCCTTGTCAAACCAGATCATTACCAGTTGTAGTGTGTAAACATGTGGCTGTCGCCATCGGGACCCCTCGGGCCGGGTCCAGAGCAATTGTGGAAATAATGTTTCTGACCCCAACAACTCACATATTTGGGGTGGGCATAACTTTACCTGTATGATATAGATCATAGACAGACAAAACAATATAGCAATAGAGCAGTGATTACCTATAGTAGATGTAGTCGAACGATTAATGTCTATTCACAGCAATCCACACAGGTTTGTGTGAACTCCTGAAAAACACATCCCATGGCACCGACTTTCAATAGGCTTCTGGTACTGGGTGTATTAAACAACTGTATGAAGTTTCATTGTTGTGAGTGAAGGACTTTTTGAGATAATGTGTTTACAAGGATACGGACCAACAGACATGTATAAAGCGGCAGAACTCCTGAAAAACACATCCGATTACACCGACTTTCAATAGGCTTCTGGTACTGGCTGTATTAAACAACTGTATGAAGTTTCATTGTTGTGAGTGAAGGACTTTTTGAGATAATGTGTTTACAAGGATAAAAACAGACAGACATGTATAAAGGGGCATAACTCCTGAAAAACACACCCAATGGCACCGACTTTCAATAGGCTTCTGGTACTGGTTGTATTAAACAACTGTATGAAGTTTCATTGTTGTGAGTGAAGGACTTTTTGAGATAATGTGTTTACAAAGATATGGACCAACAGACGTATAAAGGGGCATAACTCCTGAAAAACACATCCGATTACACCGACTTTGAATAGGCTTCTGGTACTGGCTGCATTAAACAACTGTATGAAGTTTCATTGTTGTGAGTGAAGGACTTTTTGAGATAATGTGTTTACAAAGACATGGACCAACAGACGTATAAAGGGGCATAACTCCTGAAAAACACATCCAATGGCACCGACTTTCAATAGGCTTCTGGTACTGGCTGTATTAAACAACTGTATGAAGTTTCATTGTTGTAAGTGAAGGACTTTTTGAGATAATGTGTTTACAATGATATAATGGACAGACGGACGGACAGACGACGGAGGCAACGACAATACCGCTTGGGCAGAATCTGCCCGAGGGGTACAAAATGACAAGTTCTTTCCAAACCATATTGTTACCAGATCATAGAAATAGAACCATAGTCAAACCAGATCATCTTTGTGACCATATGTATTGCCAGAGTATTACCAGTTCTTACCATATCATTGCCATATTGCTACCATATCATTGCCAGAGTTTGCATTTCGGTAAGGGTAAACAAAGAGACATGAGAGGAGAGAATTGGTGTGATTAATATAAGGTGGTTTAGACATTTGTCTTTTACTTCTAGGACTGGAATTAGAAATCCCCGACAGAATTTGATATGAAAAAGTATGATAAATTTTCTTTGAATTTCATTTTATCGAGAAAAATTTATCCTATGAGGCTAAAATTTTCAAAAATTATCTGTAGTTATCTCTTCAAACATGTAAAAAAAAATTGTTCCGTAAACATTGTGCGTGCAAGGAAACGAAACGGCCGTTATAAAAGGCAGCCATAATAGCAAGCTGACCCATACAGTTTAACAGTTTTGGCTTCAATTACATTGAATGTCATTTTGGCAGATTGCCAGCACAGGTGTTACTTGGACACCTGTCCAATATGAAGGCAAAACTATGTAATAAATATATGTCCTAGGTCTGTCAAGACAGCTAGGATTTGTCGAAAACTGTCTACCACGCAAATATCACATTTTGCCAGATTTGGACGATGTTTTCAAGTTCAAAATTGCCTGTTCAATGGACAAGTCTCTTGCTAACACTATGGGTCCAGACCCCTTCTGGTTCTCAAACTTGGCAATAGTATGCATTCTTTCATGATGCACTGTGACAGATGAGGACCAACAATGGGGGAATGAGTGAATATGATTTAACATCACTTTCAACACTATTTCAGCAATGTGCAGTCATATCATGATGTTTTATTTCCTATCACCAACAATGGGTATATATGGATGAAGTATAAAAAAACTTTGACAAACCATCAATGCTGGACATTTGAGTTCATCAGTCGGAATAAAACTACGATCACCTCTGTATAACTTCAGCATATGTATTCTGCAAGATAAAGCAAGTACATTGCCTCATTACTATGTAGATATTTACAAATTATATGATTTAAGTATTACAAGGTTGACCTTTGTTCTCCAAAAAACTGACAAGTATCTTTCTCTGTCCAGAATGCTATGATAACATGACAGCAAGAAGACAATAATATTTAGGTTATAAATGCATACAATTGAACAAAAGTTGTCTTGAAAGTTGGTCTGTGAACAACTGAATTTGGGCAATTCTGACATCCTTTTCATAAAAATAGTTCAAAGGTAGCTGTAATCTTAACTGGCCATGTAAGCTTTGGTAAGTAGTTTGTGTATATACCTGTAGTTCCGTAGAATCAAGTAGAGAGATGAACTGACGAGTAATACAGAGAGGATTGTAGCTGTATACCACCAGGCTGTATATTAAATGTAATAGAAAACCTCTCTATTCAGTCTAGCAAAGTACAAATTTCAGTAAGGAAATGCATTAATGTTGGTGAAAATAGCAATTAGTAACAATAAATCACTTCCTGGTTGTTCATTTCCACAATTTGTTTAATTCTAAAGCTGATTTCCATGAGCTGAATTACAACATTTACTAATATGTCTTTGGTGGTTATCTCTCTATCTTAGTGTTCAGACAAATAGACAACACATATATATATTATCCATTTATCATTACGTAATGGACATCTCATGGAATTAGCTAGGTCAAATAACTTAATCAACAAATTTCAGTGATGTTTGAACTATTTTTACCACTCAATCTATCAAGAAGGGTACATGTAGCGAATGACTGTACACTCAAATTCAAGAGTTCCTTCGCACTAGTATCCATCATTTACAAGTATCAAGAAACGATTGAATATGAAAACCTGAGAGGTTAAAGTCCCGGATGTTGACAATAGGGGTTTGGCTTGAAAGCATATTGTTTAGTCCCAAACTGGCATGGAACCAATCTCAAGTGAGATCCTTAGATAAGGTACCCAATTACTAAATTTGTCAGATTGAAGGGAATTTGAGTTTGCCTCCATGTGGCACCACTTATAGTCAATATAGTCAAGATATTGAGGCAATGTACCTGTACGAATTTTGAGTGAGTGAGTGAATATGATTTAACATCGCTTTCAACTATATTACAGTCATATCACGACGTTGGGTCCTATTCCTTTTCACACCCAGAACCACACGGGTGGGGTCCTATTCCTATTCACACCCGAGAACCCCACAGGGGCCTCAGTCTCCTCTTACGACAAGCTCTCTGAGGAGCTGACAACCCAGGTCGATCCCCGGAAGCCCCACGGGCTACGAAATTTCAAAAGGATCTGTTCAGGTTTATTGTCCAGAAATGAATTTTTATCTTGGCGCCCAAGTGGCACCACCTATATCTAGCAGACTAGCATGAAAAATTATCCCAAGCAATATCTTGAGGCAAGGTACATGTACCCAGATGCCAGATTTGGAAAGAATCTGTTCAGGTTTTCAAAATTCAATGTCCAGAAACAAAATTTCAACTTGGCCCTCAGGTGACACAACCTATAGGCAGATCGGCATGAAAAACAACCCCAAGTAAGATCTTGCGGAAAGGTACCCATGTACTTCAGAAGTTATTCTGGAAATGATTTCGGATGGACCCAGATACTATAGTGCCCCTCTAGCCCATCAGATATCAGAATTAGATTTCTTATGATTAGATTTCCACTTCTATTATCATGATTATAGGATACTTAAGCCTGTGAACTTACCTTCAGCAACTGTAACCATTTGGTTAAATTCTTCTCCTGTGTAGGTACCGTTACCTGCACGGTTATCAGGAATGATGCGACGAATACGCTCAGCAGCGGCTGCATTCTCAGCTAAATTGTGCAGGAGTGCAAAGAGATTCCCACCAACAAATACAGTGGCAAATCCAACCTGAAAGGGTATCACAGCGCTGTAATATGTAAGTGTATCAGAATGCTGTAATGTGTAAGTGTATCACAATGCTGTAATGTGTAAGTGCAATACAGTGCTGTAATGTGTAAGTATATCACAGCGCTGTAATGTGTAAGACTGTATTACAGTGTTGTAATGTGTAAGTATATCACAGTGCTGTAATGTGTAAGCGTATTACAGTGTTGTAATGTGTAAGTGTATCACAGTACTGTAATGTGTAAGTGTATTACAGTGTTGTAATGTGTAAGTGTATTACAGTGCTGTAATGTGTAAGTGTATTACAGTGTTGTAATGTGTAAGTATATCACAGTACTGTAATGTGTAAATGTATTACAGTGCTGTAATGTGTAAGTGTATTACAGTGTTGTAATGTGTAAGTGTATCACAGTACTGTAATGTGTAAGTGTATCACAGTACTGTAATGTGTAAGTGTATTACAGTGGCGTAATGTGTAAGTTTATTACAGTGCTGTAATGTGTAAGTGTATTACAGTGCAGTAATGTGTAAGTATATCACAGTGTTGTAATGTGTAAGTGTATCACAGTGCTGTAATGTGTAAGTGTATTACAGTGTTGTAATGTGTAAGTGTATAACAGTGCTATAATGTGTAAGTATATCACAGCGCTGTAATGTGTAAGTGTATTACAGTGTTGTAATGTGTAAGTGTATCCCAGTGCTGTAATGTGTAAGTGTATATCAGTGCTGTGATGTGTAAGTGTATCACAGTGCTGTAATGTGTAAGTGTATACCACATTACTGTACTGTGTAAGTGTATATAACTGTGCTGTAATGTGCAAGCGTATTGCAGTGCTGCAATGTGTAAGTGTATCACAGTGCTGTAATGCGTAAGTGTATCACAGTGCTGTAATGTGTAAGTGTATATCACAGTGCTGTAATGTGTAAGTGTATCACAGTACTGTAATGTGTAAGTGTATCACAGTACTGTAATGTGTAAGCGTATACCACAGTACTGTAATGTGTAAGTGTATACCACAGTACTGTAATGTGTAAGTGTATACCAGTGCTATAATATGTAAGTGTATACCAGTGCTGTAACGTGTAAGTGTATACCACAGAGTTGTAATGTGTAAGTGTATACCACAGTGTTATACTGTGTAAGTGTATCCCAGTGCTGTAATGTGTAAGTGTATCACAGTACTGCAATGTGTAAGTGTATCACAGTACTGTAATGTGTAAGCGTATACCACAGTACTGTAATGTGTAAGTGTATACCACAGTGCTGTAATGTGTAAGTGTATATCACAGTGCTGTAATGTGTAAGTGTATCACAGTACTGTAATGTGTACGCGTATACCACAGTACTGTAATGTGTAAGTGTATTACAGTGCTGTAAAGTGTGTAGTGTATCACAGTGAGGTAATGTGTAAGTGTATATCACAGTGTTGTGATGTGTAAGTGTATACCACAGTACTGTAATGTGTATCAGTGCTCTGATGTGAAAGTGTACACCGCAGTGCTGTAATGTGTAAATGTATCACAGTACTGTAATGTGTAAGTGTATACCACAGTACTGTAATGTGTAAGTGTATACCAGTGCTATGTGTAAGTGTATACCACAGTGCTGTAACGTGTAAGTGTATACCACAGAGCTGTAATGTGTAAGTGTATACCACAGTGTTATACTGTGTAAGTGTATCCCAGTGCTGTAATGTGTAAGTGTATCACAGTACTGTAATGTGTAAGTGTATACCACAGTGCTGTAATGTGTAAGTGTATACCACAGTGCTATAATGTGTAAGTGTATCCCAGTGCTGTAATGTGTAAGTGTATCACAGTACTGTAAGTGTATACCACAGAGCTGTAATGGGTAAGTGTATACCACAGTGTTATACTGTGTAAGTGTATCACAGTGCTGTAATGTGTAAGTGTATCACAGTGCTGTAATGTGTAAGTTTATCACATAACTGCTGTGTTATTATGGTCATGATATATTTTTCGTTTGCACCTATAGGTGAATAACACTTTCAAACACTCTGATTGGATATTACACGTAGCGCGAGAAAATAGATTACTTCCCATTGATAACATTTTACTACGAAATATTATGTTCACAAGTGCAACAACAACATAGATATCTGCAAGACGATCATTTTATCCAGATACATGCATCGGCCTGCAAACTATAATTGTCAATAGCCATACAAGCAGCAATGGAACAATGCATTATTTCGACAGTTTTGAGCTTCAAATTTTGTATAAAGTACTCACATACCGGTCGTAGCCCGTCATGTTTGTTTGGCAAATCGAGCCAGATCGCTATTTTGAGTACCGTACAGATCTCAACACTACAGTAAGCGTTTGTTCATTCTTTTGCAATACCTGCATGGATTCTTCCCTATGTTTGCTTATTTCTTGCAACAGATCTGGATGACTTAGGGACTTCAAATGGATTACGCATTCAAAATGTTCTTGTCAGCATAGCATGTTGTCACCTCGCTGAGAACTCGCCAACATGTCGCGCGCATGATGGCATGCAGCGAACATGAGTGCAATTCGTGCCATGGCATGATCCAAAACAAATAATGTATGAAGAACAGCGAAGTAACAAATTACACTGATTTCATTCTGTTGTGAAATGCTCTACGATATTTTGAAATACAGTGAAAACTGAACCGCCTTACAAGGGAGGTGCTCAAGCTCTGTTGCATTTTGGAACTATATCGACTTAGCGTATATACAACAACTTGTAAGACTGTGATACGCCTCAGCGAGGGCCATTTTTTTCGTCGAGAATGAAACAAATAAAAGAAATTTTGAGGTAGATTTGATAATGAAATATTTGAATTATAGACTTAAAAATAGTTATGTGATAAACAGAATCTTACACTCGTGGCTATTTAATATGAAAGTTATGACACTCGTTGAGTAAGTTTTATATGTTGCGAGCTTTAGCACTGTAGTGAGAATAGGTTTTCTCACTGTCTTATCAGTTTAGATAAATAGACTGTTGACGAATAGTGTCAGATTATTGCAGGGCAGTGCTTTATTATAGAGTTATCTCCCCTAGTAGAGGGCGCTGATTGCCCTCTAGCCAATGAGAGTAACTCGCGGGCTTTGTCAAGAAGACAGAGGAGAAACTGATTGGAGACTGACAGGACGTGACCGACTACTTCTCTCAGGGTTTTAACCGGCAGGTAAGCCTGTCTCCTATACTGGCTGATATCTATGTAGCTGTACTTACTACAATTGATCAGAAGTTAAAATATCAAGCGTAGAATTGTGATTATTTTTCAACAATTTTTCGCTCGATAGTGAACTGGGCGCAGTGTCAGATCGGCGGCCATTTTGACGTTGTTGAAAAATTTGCGTGTGAAAATCAGATTACTGAGTCCTGACAAATTTGTTGACTGCTATTTACGATTGGGTCGACATAAACTGGAAGTTTGTTGCTTTATAGAAGGGGTTTTGTGGAATTTTGAACTTCCAACGAAATTCTGGGATAATTTTTTCCTCGTCGGCATGATGGGCACGTTTTTTGGGGAGTTGAACCGGTCGTACTAAAAACTGCGCGTAACTGCGCGTAACTGCGCGGAGCTTAATTTCAACTGCGCGTGGATTATCTGATGGATTTTTCTTTATTTGCTGACGAGCAGAATATTGATATTAATGAAACAGACAACAAACTCCGCAAAATGTAGACTATATGTCGCTTGAAACGAGAGAGAACGAAATTCAAATGCGCGGAAATTATGTTTCACTGCCCGGAGATTCGTTTCGCTGGAATGGAATCGTTAATATTAGAGCACATTATCCTACCTTATTCGTACTCCACTCAGATTCGAAACGCTCGAACTAAGTCTGATGTGTATGAATTGTATCTGTCCGAACGTAAATTGAGTATAAATTTAACTGCGCGGAAATCGAGCCCGTAAGCAAATTTGGCGTAAACTTCAACTGCGCGTAAATCCATGGCAGCTTCACCCCACAGAGATTCTTCTGGATTGAACTAAGTCTGATGTGTATGAATTTCTAAAGGCTTGCGTGTATGAATTTCATCTGTCCGAACGTGAACTTGGTATAAATTTCAACTGCGCGTAAATCGAGCCCGTATAGAGTTTAACTGCGCGGAAATCCATGGCAGCTTCACCCCACGCAGATTCTTCTGGATTGAATAAGTCTGATATGTATGAATTTCAAAATGCTTCAACTGCGCGGAAATCGAGCCCGTATAAAGTTTAACTGCGCGGAAATCCATGGCAGCTTCACCCCACGCAGATTCTTCTGGATTGAACTAAGTCTGATATGTATGAATTTCAAAATGCTTCAACTGCGCGGAAATCGAGCCCGTATAAAGTTTAACTGCGCGGAAATCCATGGCAGCTTCACCCCACACATATTCTTCTGAATTGAACTAAGTCTGATATGTATGAATTTCAAAAGGCTTCAACTGCGCGGAAATCGAGCCCGTATAAAGTTTAACTGCGCGGAAATCGAGCCCGTAAGCAAATTTGGCGTAAAGTTCAACTGCGCGGAAATCCTTTGTATAAATTTCAACTGCGCGGAAATCGAGCCCGTATGAATTTGAACTGCGCCGAATTCGAATTTCATATTCGTTATCATTTCACCTGGAATCATCATGCTCGAATATGCACAACTTAGTGTAATACAAACTTCCACTTACCTTTTATTTGAACTGTCCACTCTGTTCAGAGGGGGGCGAATGACAAAGAGCGAGAGTAAAACTTATTTTCCGCGCAGTTGGAACAGGCTCCGCTCAGTTAGATCTACTGTTATCTTGAAACAACTAATCAAAGCACATTGACTTGTTTTGTATGAAACCTGATTAACACCGCTAGCCAGTTCTTTTTCTATTATTATTTCTTTATACGGGGTTCAACGACAGATCTGGTCTGTTGAAAGTTGATGACACCCCCTGTATCATGATGACCCCATGCAAGTCACGATAACGAATGATGGGTGGTCAATTACTCGATTCTTGCGAATCCCTGGACAGAAAAACTTATTTTCCGCACAGTTACTTATTTTCCGCGCAGTTGAGATTCCGCGAAGAAAGATTTGTTATGGGGATTCGCATTTCCACAGTTGGTACATATTCGAACGAGTCTAACATCAAGTTTGACTGCCGGAGATTCAGTTCGCTTGAAATAAGGTTATGTATGAATTTGAACTGGATATAAATTTAAACTGCGCGGAAATCAATTTTCACTTCCCGGAGATTTTAAACTGTCCGTAAGTGAAAATTGTGTACTAATATCTATTTTAACTGCGCCGAAACCAAGATTCACTTCTCGGAGCTTTTGAGAGATTTTGGATAGACAAAAGAAGGCTTACAGGAAAATATATTGAGAATTATTTTTTTCGTCCCTGAAATAAATTTATATTATCCGGGAAATCCAAATATAAACGTGAGATTACTCTTGCTTGGGCTAAGGGTTTTGTGTTTACATTTCAACTGTCCGTAATTTCTGCAATCTCAATCGCTGTATATAGTTTTAGGCTGATAGCCAAGGATTCATCTCCAACAGTCGCTACGGATAAGGCATTGAAGAGGCAGTTGCCATCACCCCTAACTGCTGCTGGTTCGCGGTCACCCGCTCCTCCCAATCTCTGCAAAATGCTGCCGCCCGCTCTGTCTATCGGCCTGCCTCGTACAGAAATATCCTCAGACGGCGGCTGGATGAATTTCGTCTTCCTCAAAATGATCGTCTCCATCTGCACAGCTTCCTCCAAATATGCCATCCCTCGGTCAGCTGCAAGTCCCAAACGCCCAATCGCCGAAGTAGAATCGAAACGTCCATCTCGCAGGGTGCACGAGGAACAGATGTATTCAGGATTTAGTAATCCCAATGCTGTAAACTGCGTTTCTGTCAAGTTCTCACACTCGTAATGGAACCAAGTGTGGCATTTGTCGCAGAAGACTGACCAGTCCTTCTCGTCATCACAATTCGTCTGACAAACACCACATGGATGTTGGATACGACGAGGCAAACGTCTGCGAACCATGATTTAGATATGGGCAGAAATAGATTCGATTCTTGATATATTGAGCACTATGATAGATGAATGTGTTTCTGAGATTTGACTTGACAGGTATATATAGTATATCGAACAAGCCATTCGCAGCTCTATTGTCTCTTGATTAATGTCAAACAATCCGCCTTTAAAACTAATCTACATTGTATTCTTGTTGATTAATCTCCAACCGAGAAATATGAAAAGATTACACAAACTATGGGACGCCTGCTCACTTTATTGAAAGTTTTGAGAAGATGCGATGAGCATAGTTATCACAGTATCGATTATAAAGGATAATATATTCTTAAACCCATTGATAACGGGTTTAATCACTGCCGACAAATAATCAAGAGATTACATCTAACCAATACCTCACCAATCATCTTCTGCCTAATTCAGGTTAACCGGTTCATTAAATGCCGACAAATAATCAAGGGATTCTGTATTAAATCTAGACAATATCTCACCAATTATCTCCTGTCTAATTCGGATTGACTTGTTTAATCAATGCCGACATATAATCAAGGGATTCTGTATTAAATCTAAGCAATACCTCACCATGGATTTCCGCGCAGTTAAACTTTATACGGGCTCGATTTCCGCGCAGTTGAAGCCTTTTGAAATTCATACATATCAGACTTAGTTCAATCCAGAAGAATCTGCGTGGGGTGAAGCTGCCATGGATTTCCGCGCAGTTAAACTTTATACGGGCTCGATTTACGCGCAGTTGAAATTTATACCAAGTTCACGTTCGGACAGATGAAATTCATACATGCAAGCCTTTAGAAATTCATACACATCAGACTTAGTTCAATCCAGAAGAATCTCTGTGGGGTGAAGCTGCCATGGATTTACGCGCAGTTGAAACAAATTTATACGGGCTCGATTTACGCGCAGTTGAAATTTATACCAAGTTCACGTTCGGACAGATGAAATTCATACACGCAAGCCTTTAGAAATTCATACACATCAGACTTAGTTCAATCCAGAAGAATCTCTGTGGGGTGAAGCTGCCATGGATTTACGCGCAGTTGAAGTTCACGCCAAATTTGCTTACGGGCTCGATTTCCGCGCAGTTGAAATTTATACCAAGTTCACGTTCGGACAGATGAAATTCACACACGCAAGCCTTTTGAAATTCATACATATCAGAATTAGTTCAATCCAGAAGAATCTGCGTGGGGTGAAGCTGCCATGGATTTCCGCGCAGTTAAACTTTATACGGGCTCGATTTACGCGCAGTTGAAATTTATACCAAGTTCACGTTCGGACAGATGAAATTCATACACGCAAGCCTTTAGAAATTCATACACATCAGACTTAGTTCAATCCAGAAGAATCTCTGTGGGGTGAAGCTGCCATGGATTTACGCGCAGTTGAAGTTTACGCCAAATTTGCTTACGGGCTCGATTTCCGCGCAGTTGAAATTTATACCAAGTTCACGTTCGGACAGATGAATTTCACACACGCAAAGCCTTTTGAAATTCATACATATCAGAATTAGTTCAATGCAGAAGAATCTGTGTGGGGTGAAGCTGCCATGGATTTCCGCGCAGTTGAAGTTTACGCCAAATTTGTTTACTCAATTTACGTTCGGACAGATACAATTCATACACATCAGACTTAGTTCGAGCGTTTCGAATCTGAGTGGAGTACGAATAAGGTAGGATAATGTGCTCTAATATTAACGATTCCATTCCAGCGAAACGAATCTCCGGGCAGTGAAACATAATTTCCGCGCATTTGAATTTCGTTCTCTCTCGTTTCAAGCGACATATAGTCTACATTTTGCGGATTTTGTTGTCTGTTTCATTAATATCAATATTCTGCTCGTCAGCAAATAAAGAAAACTCCATCAAATAATCCACGCGCAGTTGAAATTAAGCTCCGCGCAGTTCCGCGCAGTTACGCGCAGTTTTTAGTACGACCCAGTTGAACAGCTGTTCAATGGCGGATTTTCCAAACGAAAGTGCGTAGACTTTCATTACCGGTTGTTAACTAACTAACAAATGATTATACGGCAATAGCTCTCAAGCTCTGTGCAGTAAATGGTATGGCTTGGCAATGATTGTTCCGTGAATTGAGCCAAAAACAGTCTGTGTGTTGTGACGAAAATTGGACCCTTGATAGTCTTCTCTTTCGTCAGATCGGTGTTATTAGCCATATTTGTGAAGTTACAATTTATCGCGAGTGAAGCGGGGTTATTTTGAACTACCCCAGTTTACAATTTGGTTTGAGTTCGCGTTCCTTTTGAAAATTTTGCGAGTTTACTGACACGTTGTTGTTGTTCATTTGGAACAACAACGACAGTAACTTGAAGGGTAACATTCGGGAATAAAAAGGAATATGATGGTAATTGTTTAGGTTGGTTAGACGGCCAGTATAGCGGGCAGACTTGCCTGCTGGTTGCCTTCAATATTGCACCTTGGATTTAGCTAGAGTTTTGTATGATTTGGTGAATTTTTGATGTATTGATTTTTCAGAGATAAGTATTTGGTAGGGAAAATTAGGATTAGAAGTTGAGATAAAGGTTTTGACAGGTGCAATATTTGAATGGTTTATATGTTAATGTTTGTGTTGTCATGTATGTGTACCGGTACTGTTTGTGTGTCCATATGTGTATTTTTGTGTTTTGTTCATAGTCCTGTCCCATGATAATTATTTTTTTTTATGTGCTCAGTGGTTGGGTTGGTAATGTTGGGGTTTTTGGAGAAGATTTTGAGCATGGGATGAAGTTTTAGCGACTGAGCGCGGTCAGATTAGTCATTTCCTTTTGGTTCGGTGATTTGAGTTTGGGGTACAGGGTCATGTACTGCATGACCTTGTGATGTACGTGGATTCATCAGTCGTGCTGTTGACAAATTGTGGTTATTCTTGCTGTGCCACTGGTATAGTTTTGCACGGTTGTCTTATCGAGACTTGTTCGTGGGAGTCTATAGCTCTGTCAATTTCTGTTGACCATTTTTCACTGGTGTGGTCGACTTACAATGTATAGCAATAGTTTGACTCTGTATTATCGGTCAAACTACATTGACTTTTTTGTGAATTTAATTGGGACATTGACTGAAAATCTATGGCCTAAGGCTAGAGTTCAATTTAGTAATTTTTGGAATTCGCCCAATTTCATTGTCAAGTTCATCTGGCCATTGCCTGGTAGCTATTGCGCGAGGGGTTGGCTGGTGCTTACAGTGAATGTGGGGATTTTCTCTCATTTGATTGAAATTCTTGCTAGCCATGGCATAGAACATTCAAATTAGTTTCAAAAGATTTGCTAATATATTGGTACCTAGTTTTTTTTTTGACTTGGTCAAAATTTATCCCGACAGCGCTTGGCTACTAACTTCGTCGCTTTTCGTGAGGTGTTACATGTAGCCGAATGCTACCTGTGAGTTCACATCGTGAATACATAAACTGCTGGTGTTCATTCTGATTTGGTGAGTACACTGTACAAATTGAATTGACCTCATATTCTGTGGTGGTCAATATACACTGTAAACCTTGATGGTGTACTCAATGGTGACTTACACTGTAAAAAGGGTGAGTGGTCAGTGTTGCTGAAATACACTCAGTATTTTGGGAATAATTTATTTTGAGTTTAAATAAACGGTCAATATTTTGGTGGTGGGATGTTGACAAACTTGTACCATATTTAATCAGATTTTGATCTGGTGGATGTGGTTGATTATTTGGTGTTTATTACAACACAGATGGTATTTGGAGATTTGAGTGTTGACATATCCACACTGCACTCAATTTGATTGTGGTCTGGTTGTGTTAAGTGGTACCATCTGATTTTGATTGAGAGTTTAGTGTTTATTCAAACACACATTCTTGGGTTTACTTTGAAAAATAAAAAATAAAATAAAATTTTCTTTTGAGTGTTGACATATCGGCGCTACACTCAATTACATAGTGGTCTGGTGGTGTCAAGTGACACCATCTGATTTTGGTATAGTGATTGGTGTTTATTAAAACACACACTCTTATATTTAGTTGAAACAAAAAAAAATAAAAAATAAAAACAATTGGTGTAGCATCAACATTGCACCCGATTAGAGTGTAATCGGGTATTGTTGGGCAACACCAGTTGATTTTGGGAACATTTATTAAATAGGCAACCATAATTTAGTTGGCGATTGCAAAATGCCAACTCTGCGAGTTTTGATCCTATTTATTTTGGGAAATAGACTTTGATTGTTAATAACTCCGTCTCATTTGGTATTGATTGACACCATTTGATGATTGTTTGGTATTCAACACACATTCTATTGAGCTCTTAGGCACTAACTGGGCTGCTAGCGACAGCGATTATATTGTATCTTATTTGGCTTGGTTTGTTTCTAGTTTTGGACTTAACAGGGAAGTTGCAACAACGCGTTGACTGCGGTAACGCGTGATGCACTTGTTTTGAAGGGTCTTGTTTGTTTGTTTTTTTCATTTTTTCTGATGGATTTGAGTTGAATAAGCACACTAGAGCGCATTGACTGTATTAACGTGTGTGCGTTCAGCTCATATATAAGTGCTTCATTTTTTCCAGTGAGTTTCTGGAGTGGAAACTCACTGAATGTGAGTAGTTGATACAACTACTTATTTCTGTTTTATACAGAAAACAGAATTTATTGTGTATCACAGCCATTGCTGTCAAGTTGGTTGACCGGTAAATTTTGAGCTGCGCATTTTATTTTTCCTGCAGCTTGGTTGGAATTTATTGTAGCTAGATTTGTACCATTGGAGGCGAGTCTGGTTGATAGTATTTTGGCAATCAAGTAAGGCAGGTAAATTTATTTTATGGCAGCCATTTTGGAAGTGAGTATTGCGGTTTATTGAATATTTTCATTTACATTTTTGTGGAGTCTCGCAATTCACACCATGACAGAACTGGTACCAGTAGACATATCGACAGCACATATTGAACAAGTCCATGAGAATTCCTTGATGGAGAATTCTCTTATTAGTGGGGTAGATGGTTCCAGTTGTCCCGAGTATGTTTCAGAATTAATTGAAAAACATGTAGGGGAATTGCGAACTGAGATGGAACATCACATACAAAATTTGAGAGGGGGAAGGGAATCTGTTGTTCAGAGTCTCTCTCAGACCTTGACAGAATGTGGTATCAAAATCGATCAGCTAGTATCTAACCAGGAGAAGTGGGAAACAGTGGGGGAACAACTTGGAATGATAATGACAATGATGCAGGGCCATGGGACTAGTCCAATGGTCAGAGGGATGGGGGCTGATGCTAGTTCAGTGCAAGCTGGTGGCAGTGCGGTTAGGCTGACAACGGGTAATGATGAGCAGGAAAATTTGTCTGTGGTCAATGTTGTGCAAATGCCGGGGTTGGGGGGTGGGGAATGCAATGCTGGTGAGGGTGCTCAGCATGCACATTATATGGATGCAGAAGTGGTGAATGCTTGTGAGGGGTCAGGGCATCATCAGAGGTTGGAGCACCTTTCTGTGCCCATCTCTGGACCCTTTCGTCCCTTCACATAATAAGGTTGGGGAGGGGCACAAAGGTAGCCATTCCTCTCCATCCATTGATCATTCTGGCATTGCTCATGGTCAGGAGGACAAGGGAGATAATTTAATAGGGTCAAATGTTTCGCAGCCTATTCGGCAACATAAAGCGAGATCGCGTCGACTTCTCCGTGGTCCTCCAACAGTACGCTGGCGTAGCCGTAGCCCTTTAACATCACGTGGCCGTAGCCCCTCGGCATCACCTTTTACACGTAGTAGCAGCCGTCCACTTCCGAAAACATTAATTTTTTCCGGCGATGCCAAAGGTTGGTCGCCGCTTAAAATTAAATTTGTATTAGAAGCTCAAAATCGGAAGTGGAGCAAGGCCAAATCTCTAAAGCGTTTGACTGAGTGCATGCATGGCAAGGCCATCGAGTATTACTCTTTCTTACCGAAAGCAGTTTGTAATTCTTTTGATGAACTGTTTGAAGCCTTAGACAACCGGTATGGCGATCTCGAGCCTCTTCGTGCAATCCGACATCGGTTGCAGGTGGAGGAGCGAGGGGCCAATGACACTTTGGCTGATTTTGGTTATAGGTGTGTTCATTTAGCTGTGAAGGGGTATCCGGGGGCTCCACGTGAGTTAGTCGAATCAATAGCCGTGGAGCAATTTTTCAAAGGTTGTCATGAACCACAGGCTGTAGTTTTGTTTGCTATGGAGAAAGACCCCAAAACTATTCAGGAGGCGTTGACATGTGTGAACGCCTCACTGTATAATCACCAAGTCGTGAATGTAGCAGGGGTCCGTCTAGTTTCCACAGAACTCGAGTCTGTGGGAGGGGATTTTTTACGGGAGGGTCGGGGTGAATCTCCATTGAGACTTGTTAATTCTCCCGAGCTACCGGTAGCCAGTGAAGCCCCTATTAACAGAGTTACCTCTTACTCGTGTGGGAAAAATGGGCATAAGAGTTTCCGATGTCCCCAAGTACAATGCCATCTTTGTCACCAATTAGGACACATAAGTCGAAGTTGCCCCGTTTGCACTAATCTGGATGGGTTGGTTACCACGGGAGGACCTTCCTTGTCAGATTATGCCGTGTCGACTGCTGCCGTTCGAGGCGTTACCGTGTCTGGGGCTCGGAAGGGGGCAATGGTAGTTCCGGTCAGGGTCGGGCCGGTTCCAGTGAGTGCGAAAGTGGATACTGCTTCTCAGGTAACAGTGATGAGTCCAGAATTATTTGGAAGTTAGGGCTCACTGGACTGTCATCCACTCCCATTAAGCTAACCGGTGCATTTCAGGGTACGGCCAGTATGGGAATGTTGGTTCGACAGGTTTCCCATTCCATTGCAGGGTTTAACTGTTTTGGAGACATGGTTGTAGCCCCGGTGGTTCAGGATTTGTTACTGGGCTCGGACTTTCTGTCCGCTTACGGCTGTGTCGTTGACTTTAGGAAGAAGGCCCTGGTTATTGGGAACATGGGGGTTGCTGCAGTAAAATGTTGATACATGATGACCGGTTTGGACAGTGCTTCAGTTTAGTTCTCTTTTAGCATTGGTAATGCTAGGGGGCAATGCAGATTGACAGTGGGCATTGGCATGTGGTGCCATCTAGCACACTGGTTTGAGTTGATTTTGATGTTGATGTCTTTGTATTTTGATGTAGGTGATGTGGCATTTTGGTTTGATGTTGTGTCGGTTGTTCTTTTTGGGGGGAAAGATAAAAATGAAAGCATCCAAGGCTGCTAAAAAACAGGGAAGGAATTGGTCCTGTTCAATATATTTCTGATGTGTCTCTCGTTGCATACGTGATGTGAATTTGTGAAGCTTAGCTCTAATTATTGAAGAGACTTGATCAATACTGTAAAGAAAGTCTAGGCAAATGAGAGTTGCATATGTGGTACCAGTGGACGATGGAAACAATTTTGTTGAGGCGTTCAACTGTTATCACAATTGTTTGACAACCCAATGAAATTACCTTTCCCCGATAAAGAACACCGAAGATTAAAAATTGTATATTATCTGAACTAAACAAGATAACATTTTGGTAGTAACCCTACAATATTGCAGAGGTCGGTGTCCGCATCATAGTGAACGTTGTTGCCCAGGAAGCAGATCGGCTTTCATTCATGGTTTATGTATTCATGCACACAGCAACCTGCAGCCAAAGCTCAATGACATTGTTATTGTAGACATGTACAAGAATGAAGTCACTGAATCTGATTCATATTCATAATTTATTTGTGTGGCAATTGACAACCAGAAAATAATATAAGTAGCCTATAGGTCTTCTTCAAGATTACACGTATGCCTACCGGTACATCGAATAATTATTTTAAAATCCATTCAGCAATTGCACACAGAAAAAATACCCTTACGTTACTAAAAAATTCAATCACAGACACAGAAAACCATTATTAACATCAAAAAATAAATTTACCTCCACTGCCTGGCCCAAACGGAAAATTATTTTGTCAACTTCAACAGGTCAGAGCAAAGCACTAAGTGGGGGTATATATCCAATCTAATTAAAATTAAATCCTAACGGCTTCCCCATTTGGATATGTCGCTGTTAGGATCTAACCGGCTTGCAGTAAGGCGCGTGTTGACCGATCCCGATAGGTTTTCATAGTGCTTTGAAGGGAACGTAATGACAAGTGCTTTCTGGTTGGCTCAGCCGAAGCACACGCCAAGCTGTGGGGAAATCTTCTGATGTTGCCGCCCACCCGCCAGGTTGGCTCCATAATGCGGGGTAGAATTATGGACTCGTCCTTGACGTAACCTTGAGTCCATGAACCTATCCCCCTGCCCGACTCAAGTAAAGTAGTTAAAATGCGGTTGTGATGTCATAAGACTATTAAATATTCATGAGCTGGGCACTCCGAACACAAAATTCAATTGAAATCAGTAAGATCCTACATAGCGACATATACGATTGGGGAGCATTGATAGGATATTAATTTATTAAGATTGGGTATATATCCCACCTAAGATATTAAATCAAAGTTTGGATATTGAAATATATCCTAATTGGGATATTTTCACTGATTTTCATACTAAACGGCAATGTAAGATTTCGGCATCAAAACTACCAAAAACAAGATAGAATCTACTTCACAAAACTGACAATACGATTGTATAATTTTGCTGACCTTTTCTCGTCGACATTATTATCTGTGCAATTGCAATTACGTGCAATACTTTTTGATGCTGTTGTTGCAGTACCGTATACTTCCCATCAATAACCACTGTTGTATGTCTTTAAACGAACAGAAGAACTACTAGCACAATATGCCAGCTTGAACATATGGAAGTATGAAAAAAATAATCAAATTGCGATATTTTATCCCAATTGGGATATATATCCCAGTTAGTCCTTTTCCCTGACCTGTACAACGAGCTGTCATTACGGATATGGTAAGAATCAAGAACATTACTTTTGCTGGATGACAAATGATGCAGGACGATAAGATCAGTCAATTTGAAAATTGCAGTAAAAGGGATGCTTTCGCTTGATGAAATAAATCAAGTTTTCCTTGCAAGAAATGTTTTCAAACTTAGCACACAAAACGGCGGCTTTCAGTCATGCCATGTGCATGCTTTCAGTCACGCAGTAGCGCGGAAACTTGCAACATTCATTTATTTGATAATATTAACACGTGTGCGCCGGGAAACAAGTAATGAATTCAGTGATGGGTATAAAACGTTTTACACACCTCGATCTGTCCGAATGTCACACTCGCACAGTGTCAAAACTCTCCAGTCGACTGATGGAACGAAAACGAAACTGCCTCCTCGTCTCTCCTTTTCAAACTCTCTCACCGGGACTGCACTATAATTTTGGCAGTGCGGTTCAGCCGATCTTAAAACATGACGTCTTTTCGTAAATTCGGTGTATTTCATTGGCTATCAGAACCGAAGATGAAGTGGGCATATTCCGTGACTACGACCTCCCTTATAAAAAAGTACCATGGTTTTACCATGGTTTTCATGGTAATACCATGGTTTTCATGGTAATACCATGGTACAGATGTACCATGGTGCAATGTACCATGGTTTTCATGGTAATACCATGGTACAGTTTGCACCATGGTTCAATGTACCATGGTTTTCATGGTAATACCATGGTACAGTTTGCACTATGGTTCAATGTACCATGGTTTTCATGGTAATACCATGGTACAGTTTGCACCATGGTTCAATGTACCATGGTTTTCATGGTAATACCATGGTACAGTTTGCACTATGGTTCAATGTACCATGATTTTCATGGTAATACCATGGTACATATTGCACTATGGTTCAATGTACCATGGTTTTCATGGTAATACCATGGTTCAGTGTACCATGGTTTACTCTGTTCAACTATGGTAGCATCCTGGTAATACCATGGTACAGATGTACCATGGTTAAACTTAACCTTGATCCACTATGGTAATACCATATTAATTACCTTGGTGCACAATGCATTGGCTTAACATACCATGGTTAACCATTCTGAACAATATTAATACCACGGTACATAACAAAAACCATGGTACTGTATAACATATTTAACCAAAATATTATTTCCTTGATTTTTTTGGCATACTGTTGTTAGTGAAAAAAACAAACAAAACATGGGAAGGCTTTCAATTTACGAGAAATAAATGCATGAATGCAAAGTTATGCCTGTGAATAAAGTTGAATACCTGACAGAAAGGCTTAGAATTAAACGGTATATTTAAACAAATGATGTTTACAAAATATACTGATTGCGTTTACCTCTGGCGAATAACATCACGTGGTACGAGGCGGAAAAGAAATGTATCGATATTGGGTACTCTGAATGCTTGTCCTGGAACAAAAGACATTCTTATTTTCTTGGCTTGAATCAGTGGGACTTACAACATGTTTAATTGTCATCTCTGCATTAAGGATTATAAACAATTAAGGGAAGAGTTTCCCCGTAGTTCCCGGAAATAGGAATTTACATCTTCAACTCCGCAAAATTTGACCCTGCAGAGCTACGGCACAGGCCTTGCTTCGATGAAAAGCCACCCCACGAATAGGGAAATGTGACGCAAACTGAAACGTTTTCTAAACTTTAATACAGGAGAAATTTTATCAAAACTATTTGTCAGTTCATTAGTTGCCGAATAAATCCTACGTCGGATTTCGACTTCTCAGACAACAACAACACGTACAGTCAGGCTGACAAAAAAAAGTGACATCGTGGCCGGGAATTTTTTTATGTCTTATTTTTCCGAACAGGCTGTTTATCCACTGAATATGTCCTCTAATATTCCGACATTCAACTCTAACAATTAAAGATTCGAATGAAATTCCCTCTTTTAATAGTCAGGCTATTGTTGCTATACTTCGTTGATTTCCGTTGTTTTTCCGAATGGTCGATCGATTCCGATCGTTTTTGTGAGATCGAAAACGAGGCTACGACAAACATGGCGGTGAAAAAGTAAATTTCTGTTTGGTCTGTTTTGTCGCGAGTTCTTCGACCTGTAATGGGACAAGTTACCCGACCATGCAGTCCTCTTGTAAAACGACAGAATGGATTACTGTTCGTGATAAAGTTGAGTGAGATTCTAGCGTTAATTTAGGGTTCCTAAATCAACAGTAAAAGGAAGTGCCCCACGCCGTCACTGAGACCAGTCCTTCACACAGATTAATGTGGAAGTTAGATCAACATCAAGGCATCACTGTGACTGGAGCGCTCTATGGCACAGCGAGGAGCACGGCAGCGAGCGATTATCCTGGCTACCCAAGCCATTGTTTAGCAGGGTACATTCGTCCCATTTGCACTCTCACAATAGCCTATCGTCCTGATTACAAACAGGATGCAGCGAGGCGTAAATTGGACCCTCCATGACGTTTGGCATTGTAAAATTGTTGATGGGCTCAATTACGATTCCAGCTGTTCCAGCCAAAGTTTTGAGATTCGGTGGTAAGTACTCTAATTAGGCATAGGAGGTGATTTTTAATAAGGACATTTACATGTCAACAAATTAAAGCACAATTAAGTTCTCCATAAATCAAGTACGATATGATATAAAACAGCATGTACGTAGCTTGTCTTCATTGAATTTACGGAAGGGTCAAAAGTGTCCGAAATTGTGACTAGATTCTGTGAGGTTGCCATCAAATCTACACTGGTAACCTATGGCAACCTATTCCATAATTATTAACCTACTGTCATATTATTAGTGAAGATTTAGCGAAGCTAAGTAATCAAATTTCTTGAGTTGCGTTTTTCCTGAATTTGTGTTGCCATCTATATTGTTTTGGTTTTTTTTGTCTTTTTTAGTTTTCCATACCACAACGCCTTGTTAACAGCATCACAAAGAACGATGCTAGAAAGATGACCAATGATTTGCTACATGGCTTATACCCAGATGAGTACCTTGCCGCTCATTCAGTGACTGGCGGAAGGAGAGCTGGTGGCTTACCAACTAAGCCACCTATGGACCGTGGCGAAATAGACCAAATTACGAGTAAGTATATCAAGGATTTCAACCTGTCACTGGTTCGCTGTTATGTGTATGTTGTTTTTTTTCATTTCTGCAGCTGTACTACTTACACCCTCAATTTGTAATGCCCATCGACAACAAGTACCGATCATGCAGTTGTAATCAGAATTTTAGTTTTGATAGCATTCCTAAAGATGAGTTCTCACGGTATGACTTCTAGTCACAAATTGTTGAAGTTGACTGTGTTGCAACATGAACATGTCATACAATTCGAGTTGCACGCAACATGTTCTATGCAGTAGAGCATGATCGACCTATTTCATGCGATTAGAATTCAGCAAAGAAGGGGATTTCTCTTTGGAATGGTTACATTCTGAGAATGGTAATGTACCTTAAATATAAACAGGAAATGATGATATTTTTTCCATGAGCCTTATTTCCAAACTCAGAAATATTAAGAACTGTGCATCCTGCGTTCATCAAATTATTTATGTTTCATGTTTTTAATTTTGCAGAAACCGTGCAGAAGTTTTTTAAAGAAAAAACTGTGGCTGAGGTGCATTATTACATGCGAGAGTAACTCAACAACGTGGCCAAGACACTGAAGAGGAGACAAGACAAGAGACTACAAACATTATTATAATAACACAGTTTACTTAAAATCTATTGTATTGCGCGCATGCAGTTTTAAATAGTAACCCTTCAGTTTAAATAAAGTCTATCGTATATTAAGTCATTCCTCTTGTGTTTTATTCACCGTTTCACTACCATTGTTGCTCATCATGAATGAAAACACATTGCTGATGATATAATTTTACACCTATGGAATGGAGCTTGTTTTGTCTAATTCCAGCTTAAAAGGATTGGTATTTTACTTGGATTGAAATCCAGCCAATCAACAAGGCGCCATCACACTTTATTGACCAATCAGATAACTGTATGGCGCTCCTTTATAAAACATACCATGGTTATTACCATGGTAAAAACAATGGTGTTTTGGCCATTTTACCATGGTGTGGTGCATTACCATGGTATTTACCACAGTAGTTACCATGGTAAATACCGTGGTAATGTAACCTACCGAGTAGCTCTATACAAGCAGGGGAAGGGGGGGGGGATCTTCACCCCCTCAGGGCCATACCCAGAGTTTATTTGGGGACACCCTTTCTTGCCTTTTTTTGGAGCGCATTCCCTTATAAAAAAATACCATGGTTATTACCATGATAAAAACCATGGTAAAAACAATAGTGTTTTGGGCATGGTATTTACCATGGTAAATACCATGGTATGTACCATGGTAAATACCATGGTAAATACCATGCCCAAAACACTATTGTTTTTACCATGGTTTTTACCATGGTAATAACCATGGTATTTTTTTATAAGGGCTGTGCCATATTGACCAGTTTACAGACAAAACACAATCTTTCGAAGAAAATCTCTCAAGATATCAGCAGAAGTGTTGTCCAGGAAACGCATTCGACATATTCTTCAATATCTGCACCTAGAAACGGCTCGTCGTGAGATTAATTCAGAGAAATTATTCGAAACTAGGTCGAACTACTTCATAGCGCATTCAATAAACGGAGTGACGCGGAACTTTCAGTCATTCTCTCATTTTGCGCAGGGGTGTTGTAATGAAAACCATACCGCTTGGATAGATCGCACCTCTGAAATTACCCATAAGCCAGTTCACCTAGCATGGCAAGAAACAGGGAATTTTCCCTGTTTAAAAATGATAAAATGTCTGACAAGAAATCTGTAATATGTGTGGATGTTGAATAGTGATGTGGGGTGTTGGATAATGGTGTGTTGGTTGATTTGTGATGTGTGGACCTATATTTTAGAATGATCATTTTTTGGTAGATTGAGTGTTCAGTAGAGTGTGATGTGTGTACCTATTTTAGAACAGTTGGTGTGTTGGGAGAACATGTGATGTGTGTTGAAAAATGTGTAGTGTGTGTTGCGTGGTTGTGTGATGGAGATATGTTCAACTTTTTAGGGGGTTAGGAGAAAGGCTCGAGTGAAAGTGGAGTGAATGGGGTTGTGGAATGGTGGTTTGGGTTAAATTTGATCTGTAGGTTCAACCCTCACGCTTGGCACATCATTCGGCAATGGTTAAATGGTGTTAAATGTAAGTTACTTGGATGTTATATGAGTTTTTGCCGAGGAGAGTGCGAATTGTGAGGGATGATTTAACAAGGGGAGAGAATGACGGGGCAACCCATGTTGGAGACACAGGGCCGGGGGAGTTTGTGGCCACAACTCTGCTTGTGTCTTCTCTATGGAAGCCCCAGTGCGTTATGTACCGGTGTTTGTCATCCCGGTTTAATTTATTGAATCAGGGTCTGAAATAAAAGTCGGACATCGGACAAGCCTTGACCTTGTTTGGTTGAATGCTCACTGTGAAGCATTATGTCTGATCAAATTCGGGGATCATTTTGGATATGTTTATTCAGACCCTGGCTAATTGATCATTGGCTATGCGGTAACATTAGCAACGCAGTGCACTTCTGTTCAATGGATTCCGATATTCCTTCTGGTTCTGCAGCTTCATCCACATATTGAGTTGACGTGTTAGAGGCACCTTGTGCATGGGTGTTTCACATGCGTTGATTCTTCATGTGTGTGTCTCTGTTGATGACTACAGAGGATACTGGTTTCCTGAAGCCTTGAGCTATATGAGTAGTCCCACAATGTATGGAGAACTGACAGGCAGTTACTGTTTTAGTCAGACTATGTTCGTTAGCCAGTCAATCAACTAATGAGAGACTGCGTGTCTTGCAGTTATGGCCTAAGTCAGACTATTCTTGATGGGATATCTGATATAGCCAGTCCCTCTAGTTACTCGAGTCTGGCAGTTATTTCTTGGTCAGCCTGATTATAGCCAGTCTTTCAATTTATCAGGGACTGATAGGTTTTCAAACTGAGCAAGCTCTCAACGAGTGCTGACAGTCTAAAAGTTATTGTTGCTATTGTCATTAGTCAAAACTTGATAGGCTGTCTGATATAGTCAGTTAGTCAAAACTTGATAGACTGTCTGATATAGTCAGTTAGTCAAAACTTGATAGACTGTCTGATATAGTCAGTCCCTCAATGAAGGAGAGTCTGACAATTACTTCATTAGTCAGTCTGTTTCTTGACAGGCTGTATAGTGTAGCCAGTCTCTCAATTTAAGAGGGGCGGACAGATTATAAAATGTCAGGTGCATTTCGTCAAACTTATTCTCGGACTGTCTGATATAGTTGGTCCCTCAATTTAGGAGAGTCTGGCCATTATTTCAGTAGTCAGTCTGTTTCTTGACAGGCTGTACAGTGTGGCCAGTCTCTCAATTTAAGAGGGGCAGACAGATTATAAAATGTCAGGTGCATTTCGTCAAACTTATTCTCGGACTGTCTGATATAGTTGGTCCCTCAATTTAGGAGAGTCTGGCCATTATTTCAGTAGTCAGTCTGTTTCTTGACAGGCTGTATAGTGTAGCCAGTCTCTCAATTTAAGAGGGGCGGACAGATTATAAAATGTCAGGTGCATTTCGTCAAACTTATTCTCGGACTGTCTGATATAGTTGGTCCCTCAATTTAGGAGAGTCTGGCCATTATTTCAGTAGTCAGTCTGTTTCTTGACAGGCTGTACAGTGTGGCCAGTCTCTCAATTTAAGAGGGGCGGACAGATTATAAAATGTCAGGTGCATTTCGTCAAACTTATTCTCGGACTGTCTGATATAGTTGGTCCCTCAATTTAGGAGAGTCTGGCCATTATTTCAGTAGTCAGTCTGTTTCTTGACAGGCTGTACAGTGTGGCCAGTCTCTCAATTTAAGAGGGGCAGACAGATTATAAAATGTCAGGTGCATTTCGTCAAACTTATTCTCGGACTGTCTGATATAGTTGGTCCCTCAATTTAGGAGAGTCTGGCCATTATTTCAGTAGTCAGTCTGTTTCTTGACAGGCTGTATAGTGTAGCCAGTCTCTCAATTTAAGAGGGGCTGGCAGATTATAAATTGAGTGAGCCCTTAATTTATGAGGGGAAGGGGAGGTTGGGGGGAAAGGTAGATTCCAGAGCGAGTCGGACTGGTACCAAAAGTGGGCCAGTTCGCTCCAGCTCCTTTGGATATCCTTGGGGGAAATTAGAGGTCTGCTGAAAAATCGACCTGAGGGTTGGGGTTAGTGATCAGCTTCCGTGATCTGGGGTTGGGTATTTTATTGTCGGACTAATTTTACGTAGTTTTCTTAGGTTATGTCCGGTTTTTAGCCCAGTTCAAAGTAGAGAAAGCTTTAGGTACAGTTCCGTACTTTTGTGGTATGTTTTTTATCATTGGGAATACTTTGCTGGAGTTTTAGACTCTGTCAGTCGCTGGTATGCCCTTCCCCTAAAAAGAAAAGGGAGAAGGGTGTAGTGAGGTTTTCTCACCGTCTTATCAGTTTAGATAAATAGACTGTTGACGAATACTGTCAGATTATTGCAGGGAAGTGCTTTATTATAGGGTTATCTCCCCTGGTAGAGGGCGCTGATTGCCCTCTAGCCAATGAGAGTAACTCGCGGGCTTTGTCAAGAAGACAGAGGAGAAACTGATTTGAGACTGACAGGACGTGACCGACTACTTCTCTCAGGGTTTTAACCGGCAGGTAAGACTGTCTCCTATACTGGCTGATATCTATGTACATGTAGCTGTACTTACTACAGCACAGTGCTTTAACTTAATGTGTAAGTGTATTACAGTGTTGTAATGTGTAAGCGTATATCAGTGCTGTCATTTGTAAGTGTATCACAGTGCTCTAATATGTAAGTGTATATCACAGTGCTGTAATGTGTAAGTATATCACAGTGCAGTAATGTGTAAGTATATCACAGTGCTGTAATGTGTAAGTCTATCACAGTGCTGTAATGTTAAGTGTATTACAGTGCTGTAATGTGTAAGTCTATCACAGTGCTGTAATGTTAAGTGTATTACAGTGCTGTAATGTGTAAGTCTATCACAGTGCTGTAATGTTAAGTATATTACAGTGCTTTAATGCGTAAGTGTAACACAGTGCTGTAATGTGTAAGTATATCACAGTTCTGTGATGTGTAAGTATGTTACAGTGTTGTAATGTGTAAGTATATCACAGTGCTGTAATGTTAAGTGTATTAAAAGTGCTGTAATGTGTAAATCTATCACAGTGCTGTAATGTTAAGTATATTACAGTGCTTTAATGTGTAAGTGTATCACAGTGCTGTAATGTGTAGTGAATTAGTGAATACGATTTAACGTCGCTTTCAATTATATTTCAGTCATATCAAATAAGACGTTGGGTCCTATTCCTTTTCACACCCGGGAACCACATGGGTGGGGTCCTATTCCTTTTCACACACGGGAACCCCACGGGAACCCAGTCGCCTCTTATAACAAGCTGTCCCGAGGAGCTGAGGCCTATTCTTACCATGATCTGCGATGTGCACAACGACATCCCAGGTCAATACCCAGATGCCCCACGGGGCCTGTAATATGTAAATGTATTACAGTGCTGTAATGTGTAAGCGTATATCAGTGCCGTAATTGGTAAGTGTATCATAGTGCTGTAATATCACAGTGTAAGTATATCACAGTGCCGTAGTGAGTGAGTGAATAGGGTTTAACGTCGCTTTCAACATTTTTTCAGCTATATCACGACGGGGAAGGGAAGGGAGGGGAGGGGGAGGGGAAGGGGAACCTACTTGTAAGAGCAGATCTAATGCTGCCATGTTATAGTGCTGTCCCACTGAAATATCATGCTGTAGGCAGACATGACACCCCACTCAGTCACATTATACTGACACCGAGCGAACCAGTCCTTGTTCTATCCTCTTCATGCTGAACGTAAGCGAGGAAGCAACAAGTTCCATTTTTCAAGTCTTAGGTATGACCCGGCCTGGGATCGAATGTGTAAGTGTATCACAGTGCTGTAACGTGTAAGTGTACCACAGTGCTGTAATGTGTAAATTTACTACAGTGCTGTAATGTGTAAGTGTATTACAGTACTTTAATGTGTAAGTGTATTACAGTACTGTAATGTGTCAGTGTATCAGTGCTGTAATGTGTAAGCGTATATCAGTGCTGTAATTGGTAAGTGTATCACAGTGCTGTAATAAGTAAGTGTATATCACAGTGCTGCAATGTGTAAGTATATCACAGTGCCGTAATGTGTAAGTGTATCACAGTGCTGTAACGTGTAAGTGTACCACAGTGCTGTAATGTGTAAATTTATTAGTGCTGTAATGTGTAAGTGTATTACAGTACTGTAATGTGTAAATGTATTACAGTACTGTAATGTGTAAGTGTATCACAGTGCTGTAATGTGTAAGTGTATTACAGTACTGTAATGTTTAAGTGTATCAGTGTTGTAATGTGTAAGTGTATTACAATGCTGTTATGTGTGTCACAATAATGTAATGTGTAAGTGTATCACAGTGCTGTAATGTGTAAGTGTACACTGCAGTACTGTAATGTGTAAGTGTATCAGTGTTGTAATGTGTAAGTGTATTAGTGTTGTAATGTGTAAGTGTATTACAGTACTGTAATGTGTATCACAGTGCTATAATGTGTAAGTCTATATCACAGTACTGTAATGTGTAAGTGTATCACAGTAGTGTAATGTGCATACTGCAGTACTGTAATGTGTAAGTGTATACAACAGTGCTGTAATGTGTAAGTGTATACCACAGTGCTCTAATGTGTAAGTGTATATCACAGTGCTCTAATGTGTAAATGTATAACAGTACTGTAATGTGTAAGTGTAAAGTGCTGTAATGTGTAAGTGTATACCAGTGCTATAATGTGTAAGTGTACCCCAGTGCTGACCACAGTGCTCTAATGTGTAAGTGTATATCACAGTGCTCTAATGTGTAAATGTATAACAGTACTGTAATGTGTAAGTGTAAAGTGCTGTAATGTGTAAGTGTATACCAGTGCTATAATGTGTAAGTGTACCCCAGTGCTGTAATGTGCAAGTGTACCACTGCTCTAATGTGTAAGTGTATCACAGTGCTGTAATGGGTAAGTGTATCACAGTGCTGTAATGTGTAAGTGTATTACAGTGCTGTAATGTGTAAGTGTATCACAGTGCTGTAACGTGTAAGTGTACCACAGTGCTGTAATGTGTAAGTGTATAACAGTACTGTAATGTGTAAGTGTAAGTGTATCACAGTGCTGTAATGTGTAAGTGTATATCAGTGCTGTAATGTGTAAGTGTTTCACAGTGCTGTAATGTGTAAGTGTACCACAGTGCTGTAATGTGTAAGTGTATAACAGTACTGTAATGTGTAAGTGTATCACAGTGCTGTAATGTGTAAGTGTATATCACAGTGCTGTAATGAGTAAGTGTATTACAGTGCTGAAATGTGTAAGTGTATATCAGTGCTGTAATGAGTAAGTGTATTACAGTGCTGAAATGTGTAAGTGCATCAGTGCTGTAATGTGTAAGTGTATTACAGTGTTGTAATGTGTAAGTGTATTACAGTACTGTAATGTGTAAGTGTATACCAGTGCTGTAATGTGTAAGTGTATCACAGTGCTGTAACGTGTAAGTGTACCACAGTGCTGTAATGTGTAAGTGTATAACAGTACTGTAATGTGTAAGTGTAAGTGTATCACAGTGCTGTAATGTGTAAGTGTATATCAGTGCTGTAATGTGTAAGTGTTTCACAGTGCTGTAATGTGTAAGTGTACCACAGTGCTGTAATGTGTAAGTGTATAACAGTACTGTAATGTGTAAGTGTATCACAGTGCTGTAATGTGTAAGTGTATATCACAGTGCTGTAATGAGTAAGTGTATTACAGTGCTGAAATGTGTAAGTGCATCAGTGCTGTAATGTGTAAGTGTATTACAGTGTTGTAATGTGTAAGTGTATTACAGTACTGTAATGTGTAAGTGTATTACAGTACTGTAATGTGTAAGTGTATTACAGTACTGTAATGTGTAAGTGTATTACAGTGCTGTAATGTGTAAGTGTATCACAGTGCTGTAATGTGTAAGTGCAGGGATTCCGCTAGGATCTATTTGGGTCCGTCAACGGACCCATTCCCCCCACTGAATGCAATAAAAATTCCCCTTTTGGTCCGCTTGTTAAGAAGTAAAATGGTAGCTAAAGGTTTAAAATGTTACTTTATATCCCTCCAAGTCTTCCCTTCGTGAATATCAATGAATTACAACACTTTTGAAAATTCACATTTGAAAAGACGGCAATTGCCGGAATTAGGACAATGACCGGACGGTTCTCTGAAGCACGTGAAAAATTTCCCGCTTCCCGAGGTATGATAGCACTCCATTTCCAGCTAACAGTCTGTCCATCCAGCCAGATATCTTGTGTTTAGTACTCTTCCAGCGCAGGCCACGGAAATGAAAGTAGACGCTCTGGAAGGTCAAGTTAACAACTGTCACCATTCGGGTATATTATTAGATCATCTGAGGGCATAATTTTGTTTGCCATGATGTTTTTCAGCTCTCACTATCAAAATCTGTTCATGTGCTCTCCCATCCTCTTCCATGAAGAGGTGCGAAGCAGAACGTAATGAATGCCTGGTAGAGCTTGGTGCTCGGTTAGCGACCGTCCCGGAAGATTTCTGCTCCCAAGTTCAAATTATCGCGGTAATACATACGTAGCAAAGAGTGTAAATAGACTTTAAACAGACGTTCCTGCTGTTAATCTTTATTATAAAATCCATCTCTAGACGCTCTCTCAGGCCATCAATTTAAACGGCAATTATCAAAAATCTTCTGCCGCCGTGAGGGGGGAAACACCCCGCTCGGACTCTCCCCCCTTCGGTCGCTACGCTCCCTCGTATTTGCGGACCCAGATTTTTTTTCTGGCGGAATCCCTGAAGTGTATTGCAGTGTAGTTATGTGTCACAATGCTGTAATGTTTAAGTGTATCACAGTACTGTAATGTGTAAGTGTATCACAGTACTGTAATGTGTAAGTGTATCACACTGCTGTAATGTGTAAGTGTATTAGTGTTGTAATGTGTAAGTGTATTACAGTACTGTAATGTGTAAGTGTATACCACAGTGCTGTAATGTGTAAGTGTATCACAGTGCTGTAATGTGTAAGTGTAAGTGTATCACAGTGCTGTAATGTGTAAGTGTATATCACAGTGATGTAATGTGTAAGTGTATCACAGTACTGTAATGTTTAAGTGTATCACAGTACTGTAATGTGTAAGTGTATCTCAGTACTGTAATGTGTAAGTGTATCTCAGTACTGTAATGTGTAAGTGTACCACAGTGCTGTAATGTGTAAGTGTATTACAGTACTGTAATGTGTAAGTGTATATCAGTGCTGTAATGTGTAAGTGTATCACAGTGTTGTAATGTGTAAGTGTATATCACAGTGCTGTAATGTGTAAGTGTATTAAAGTACTGTAATGTGTAAGTGTATCACAGTGCTGTAATGTGTAAGTGTATCACAGTACTGTAATGTGTAAGTCTATCTCAGTACTGTAATGTGTAAGTGTATTAGTGCTGAAATGTGTAAGTATCACAGTGCTGTAAGTTTATCACAGTACTGTAATGTGTAAGTGTATACCAGTGCTGTAATGTGTAAGTGTATACCACAGTGCTGTAGTGTGTAAGTGTATCATAGTGCTGTAATGTGTAAGTTTATCACAGTACTGTAATGTGTAAGTGTATACCAGTGCTGTAATGTGTAAGTGTATACCACAGTGCTGTAGTGTGTAAGCGTATCATAGAGCTGTAATGTGTAAGTGTATCACAGTACTGTAATGTTTAGTGTATTACAGTGCCGTAATGTGTAAGTCTATCACAGTGCTATAATGTTAAGTATATTACATTACATTAATGTGTAAGTGTACCACAGTGCTGTAATGTGTAAGTGTACCAGTGCTGTAATGTGTAAGTATATCACAGTTCTGTAATGTGTAAGTATATCACAGTGTTGTAATGTGTAAGTATATCACAGTGCTGTAATGTTAAGTGTATTAAAGTGCTGTAATGTGTAAGTCTATCACAGTGCTCTAATGTTAAGTATATTACAGTGCTGTAATGTGTAAGTGTATCACAGTGCTGTAATGTGTAGTGAATTAGTGAATACGATTTAACGTCGCTTTCAATTATATTTCAGTCATATCAAATAAGACGTTGGGTCCTATTCCTTTTCACACCCGGGAACCACATGGGTGGGGTCCTATTCCTTTTCACACACGGGAACCCCACGGGTGCCTCAGTCGCCTCTTATAACAAGCTGTCCGCGGAGCTGAGGCCTATTCTTACCATGACCTGCGATGTGCACAACGAGATCCCAGGTCAATCCCCAGATGCCCCAGAGGGCCTGCAATGTGTAAATGTATTACAGTGCTGTAATGTGTAAGCATATATCAGTGCTTTAATTGGTAAGTGTATCACAGTGCTGTAATGTCACAGTGCTGTAATGTGTAAGTGTATCACAGTGCTGTAATGTGTAAGTGTATTACAGTGTTGTAATGTGTAAGTGTATTACAGTACTGTAATGTGTAAGTGTATTACAGTACTGTAATGTGTAAGTGTATCACAGTGCTGTAATGTGTAAGTGTATCACAGTACTGTAATGTGTAATGCAGTGTAGTTATGTCACAATGCTGTAATGTTTAAGTGTATCACAGTACTGTAATGTGTAAGTGTATCTCAGTACTGAAATGTGTAAGTATCACAGTGCTGTAATGTGTAAGTTTATCACAGTACTGTAATGTGTAAGTTTATCACAATACTGTAATGTGTAAGTGTATACCAGTGCTGTAATGTGTAAGTGTATACCGCAGTGCTGTAATGTGTAAGTGTATCAGTGCTGTAATGTTAAGTATATTACAGTACTTTAATGTGTAAGTGTATCAGTGCTGTAATGTGTAAGTGTACCACAGTGCTGTAATGTGTAAGTATATCACAGTTCTGTAATGTGTAAGTATATTACAGTGTTGTAATGTGTAAGTCTATCACAGTGCTCTAATGTTAAGTATATTACAATACTTTAATGTGTAAGTGTATCACAGTGCTGTAATGTGTAGTGAATTAGTGAATACGATTTAACGTCGCTTTCAATTATATTTCAGTCATATCATATAAGATGTTGGGTCCTATTCCTTTTCACACCCGGGAACCACATGGGTGGGGTCCTATTCCTTTTCACACACGGGAACCCCACGGGTGCCTCAGTCGCCTCTTATAACAAGCTGTCCGCGGAGCTGAGGCCTATTCTTACCATGACCTGCGATGTGCACAACGACATCCCAGGTCAATCCCCAGATGCCCCACAGGGCCTGTAATGTGTAAATGTATTACAGTGCTGTAATGTGTAAGCGTATATCAGTGCTGTAATTGGTAAGTGTATCACAGTGCTGTAATATCACAGTGCTGCAATGTGTAAGTATATCACATTGCCGTAATGTGTAAGTGTATCACAGTGCTGTAACGTGTAAGTGTATTACAGTACTGTAATGTGTAAGTGTATACCAGTGCTGTAATGTGTAAGTGTATGCCACAGTGCTGTAGTGTGTAAGTGTATATCACAGTGCTGTAATGTGTAAGTGTATTCCAGTGTTGTAATGTGTAAGTGTATTACAGTACTGTAATGTGTAAGTGTATACCAGTGCTGTAATGTGTAAGTGTATTACAGTGCAGTAATGTGTAAGTGTATACCACAGTGCTGTAGTGTGTAAGTGTACATCACAGTGCTGTAATTGCATCAGTGCTGTAATGTGTAAGTGTATTACAGTGCTGTAATGTGTTAGTGTATATCAGTGTTGTAATGCGTAAGTGTATTACAGTGCTGTAATGTGTAAGTGTATTACAGTAATGTGTAAGTGTAAGTGTATCACAGTACTGTAAAGTGTAAGTGTATATCACAGTGCTGTAATGTGTAAGTGTATTACAGTGATGTAATGTCATGAATGTGTAAGTGTATTACAGTACTGTAATGTGTAAGTGTATCACAGTGCTGTAATGTGTAAGTGTATCACAGTACTGTAATGTGTAAGTGTATTGCAGTGTAGTTATGTGTCACAATGCTGTAATGTGTAAGTGTATCACAGTACTGTTATGTGTAAGTATTACAGTGCTGAAATGTGTAAGTATCACAGTGCTGTAATGTGTAAGTTTATCACAGTACTGTAATGTGTAAGTGTATACCAGTGCTGTAATGTGTAAGTGTATACCACACTCCACAGTGCTGTAGTGTGTATAAGTGTATCATAGTGCTGTAATGTGTAAGTGTATCACAGTACTGTAATGTGTAAGTGTATTACAGAGCTGTGAATGATGTTTAAGTGCATCACAGTGCTGCAATCCTGTAATGTGTGAATCACAGAGAGAGAGAGAGAATTCAGGTTTAACGTCGCGTTCAGCAATATTTCAGCTATATAGCGACGAAGAGCTGTACTGAGTATAAAGTGTAGGAGACTGTCAGGATATTTTGTGAATGGCCTGTGCTGACCTTAGGACTCCAGTTCGGCCACATATTCGTCCTGCCTTAGTAAGATTCTGATTCAGGTTCTCACAGTTTGGTATTCACTGCCTTCCCTGGTGTAAACATGTCATAGCACATATTCGCTATTTATTGATCTGTATCTATAACCTTCCCAAAACGTCTAGTTTAATTGGGTTTTTTCACACTCACTTGGTACAGTAAGGTGACAATTACTAAGGTGACACAGAATAATCGTGCTGGATAGACAAAGCCGGGTATTGATCTGTATCTATAACATTCCCAAAATGTTTAGCTTAATTGGGTTTTCCCACACTCACCTGGTACAGTAAGGTGATAATGACCAAGGTGACACAGAATAATCGTGCTGGATAGACAAAGCCGGGTATTGATCTGTATCTATAACATTCCCAAAATGTCTAGTTTAATTGGGTTTTCCCACACTCACCTGGTAGAGTAAGGTGATAATGACCAAGGTGACACAGAATAATCGTGCTGGATAGACAAAGCCGGGTATTGATCTGTATCTATAACGCTCCCAAAATGTCTTCCCACTTTCCCTTGTTCTGGAATTATATACAAGCAGTGATATGTTAAATGCTGGGCATTAAGATTTGTTTACAAATGGTCCAATTGCAATGCTCATGTATATCTGTCGAGTACATGAAACAAACACTAAAATGAATACAATGTTGCCTTATAGATGAAATGCAGGTTTTTTTAGACTTTCCTCTTTAAAATTTTCTACAGGTCAAATGTTAATCGAAATATTGAGCCCAGCAGAATTTAAAATTTGAGGTGCCATCCTTGGGACACTTTTCGAAAGCTGTAAGAACACAAAATACTGTAAGAACACAAAATGATATACTAGATAGGTCGAGATATTCCTATAAAAAAAAATACAAATTTATGGAAATATGTAAACTTTTGCAGTTTCACCTTTGAATTAATTTTATTGGGTTCACCACAGACTGACTTGTGTCTACCTGTAATTGAATATGGTCAGCGATGTATCATGTTTTGTTGGCATCATTGAAAACCTTATGACAAAATCAAAATTAATTTCTTTCGTCCTGCTCAAAAAGCATTCCGAGTAAAAAGTGACATAAACAGCGTCGACTGGCACTTGAAATTGTGCTTTCGTCTGTTTGTGGCTAATGCATTTTAACATTTTAATGTTGTCTAAGTCAGCACATCTGCCAGGACATTACACCAAAATATTATTTTGGTTCAAGGTGTCATATTTTAGACACATAACAAAAGAAATCCATGCTAAAATGTATATGAAAAAGCAAAAAAAAAGACAAAAGCTCAATTTCAAATGCCAGTCGACACTGTTTTGCATCACTTTATCTCTGAGCATTAACAATATAAAACCTGGATAATTTATCTCTATGAAACACAGTGTTTTGTGCAATTAAAGAATTAAAGAAATAAATGTTTGGTTTAACAAACATAACATTTGTTGCTACTCCATTAAACTCATGGAGCAGCTAAGAATTACACATCACCATCATACCTGAACACAACAGACTATAATAGTTCAACAGCAGGGGACTTACATAATTTCAAGGGAATGTTGAAAGAGACAGCGAACATATGTGACTTGGTGGGGAAATGCAACCAGCAGCTTCTCCTGGGAAAAGATGATCACATTTATCTTAATGTTATTGTGTATTGAGGAGAAAAACAGTATCACATATGTATCTGGTGACCCCTCTAATAATTCAATCAATTCAATTCAACTTTATTTCAATCTCTGCACTGGTGACATAGACCAAGGGGAGACAACTCCCAAAAGAACATGACAGGAAGTGAAATTTTGCACTATAAAGTCAAGGGGTGATCAAATCTATTAGAACATGAAGAAAAAAATAGTTCAAAATCATGGAGATATTCCATTTATTTCTGTACTCTTTCAATTATTTTAGAGGCTGATCATTGAGTTTGTTAGAACAGTCAAACAGTGAAATTTGTCCCCAGAGTTGAGGGTGACTGAATTTTGATAGGGGTAATGAATTATTATAGCTAGGGCTTACAATACCATCTCATCTGTTTGAACATGTGGAGATGATTAGCAATTAGGTAACAATTCACCACTTTTGGAAATGGTAAATGTAAGGGTTCGTACACCTTGAAACTTCCAATCTTCATACTAAATAGACCCTATTTAAAAGGAAAGTGGTACAGCCTTACGAGGCAGGGTTGGTGAAAGCAATTCTGATAGGGGTTACTATCATAGCACTTTAGGTGAGGGTCCAGGGGCCACCTAGGCCCCGGAAGCTCCTCAAGTCTAGATCGCCGTAGACGTGTTCTGAGCGATTTCTGGCAAATAAAATCATTGTAAAGTGTTTTCAGGTGATCATGATGATACAAGATGAAACATATATAAGGCACTATTGAACTCTTGCTTTAACCATACATAGCTTGTTCATCTTCATTTTATCATGCCAATTTCTACGTTCCTACTTCGAACTTCCCATTATGTATCTGGTCCCCTTCAATGTTCAAAAACTTAGAAATGGACACGCGACGTCACTGACATCGAAATCATATGAATTTCGATGTGTCACAGAAGAGCGTTACTGATTGGCTGACCTATATATTGGGCATACACACCCTTACAGACTTGAGGTGTACACCTCAAGTTGAGGTGTAGTCGAGGTGTACCTGAGGTGTACACCTCATTTTCTTTTTCAAGGTGTATACACCTCAAGTACACCTCATGGACTTTGAAAAAATATTTCTGTAATTTACCTACACCTCAAGTACACCTTATGAACTTTGCCAAAATATGCATGTACCTCAAGTACACATCTGGGACTTTGTCAAAATATACGTGTAATCTACCTACACCTCAAGTACACCTCATGGACTTTGTCAAAATAGATATGTTATATACTACACCTCAAGTACACCTTATGGACTTTGCCAAACTATCATGACTATGCATGTACCTCAAGTACACCGCTGGGACTGTCAAAATATACTTGTAATTTCTGTACATCTCAAGTTTACCTTGGCTTCCCATACAGATTTCACTGCCCATCAACTAAATGTTTTATTTATATTTCAAAGTACATTTCTTAGTTCATTTAAGATCTTCACAAGCGCTATATTTTAAAATAAATCAATAAATGGGTTGACTAACTGTAAATCTCATACACCCTCTATGTATAAGAACCATAGTGACACATGTGAACACTTGACAGGTCATACCTTGTTTTCCAGTTTACAATACATAAAATCTACTTCTGCTATTTCTTGTGTCAGCTGCATATACATTCTCAGCTGGAGCTCTTTTATTATTTTCTTAATACTTTTTAACTCTATGTCTCAGTTGGATGTTCCTGCCTTAGTCTAATATTCTATTGTAACATACACCAATTCAGTCTGACAGTTTGAAATAAGTACAGCCCTTGTTCAGTTAACAAATTAATAATTAACAGTGAGTGATACCTCATGATTTTTGTCAAAATATATACTTGTAATTTACCTACACCTCAAGTACACCTCATGGACTTTGCTAAAATATGCATGTACAAAAGTATACAAGTATGTACTTATACCTCATAATTTATCTACATCTCAAGTATTTCCTACACTCCACCGTAACAAGCTTGGCATGAACATAAGATACAGTTATCCACCTACACCCAAGATATATGGTGGACTTGGTGGAAAGGTTTGTCATGAAATTGAGCATAATATACCATCCACTTATTGTAAATAATTGCCAGCACAATCTTTTATTCATACTCGCTAATTACTGGTTTTGTATCCCAAAATAATGAAAATACTGTTATACGATCACTTTCTAAATGATAAAAAATATACATACTCGCTAAATAGACAAAATATTGCTGAACATGGCATTAAATTTAATTTTTTCTTTACATGTCTATGCTGGATCATCATTCTGGCATGAATGTTACTTTAAATTACCTACACCTCAAGTACACCTCATTGACTTTGTCAAAAAACATGTACCTCACTTTTAAATTACCTACGTACACCTCAAGTACACCTCCTGAACTTCTAAACAACATGAAAAATGTTATGTAAACTCAATTTTTATTTTATTTTTATTATTATTTTGACACCAGGACACTAATACATCAAACTAAAACCTGCTGTAACATTCTTCTCTTCAAATTATCATAGCAATCAGTTAATGGGCACTGTTGTATAATTTACAGAGAAACTATTGTTAATCTCATGCAAACTTTGGCACCTGTGGATATGTTGTCAATCATCCAGATATATTTCCAAAATGGATATGTTAACTGTCACTTCCCAAATACATTGGTCCCTTGTATGCTTTTGCATTGGAATCCTCTGTGTGGCAATTGGGGCACTTAATTGTGAGCCAATGTTGAAGCTCCTTTATAAGTGTGGTGCTACCATTTTCCGACATACACAGTCACCTTCCCCTACTTTCAAGTTTGGCTGCTCATATGTTAGTTGTAGGCTTTGTAGCGAAAAATGCTGCAGCAAAGTTATTGTAGGAGGAGGATGGGGATCAATCTACTGAACGGTGTTCACTAAAAAATGAGAATACAAATATGCCTGGTACCTATTTTCAATGGAGGTATGAATACATTTTTCAAAATTGGATATGCCTCAAGTACACCTCAGTACCTCACCTGAGGGGTACACCTCAC
>JAVTVY010033314.1:0-15062 GCA_036873755.1 Hanleya hanleyi | reverse complement strand
GGAGAGAATTCTTGCTTCTGGAGTTCTGTATGTATATAAAAATACCAAACTAAATTCGAGATTCATCTGCTTTGACACATTTCATGAGTATTCAGCGCTGTCTTCCGTAGTTACCAAGGTCCGTAAGGTCCGAATTCTGTTCATTATTATTACTGCTTTATCATATGTGTCAGGACAGAATTCTCGCTTCTGGAGTTCTGTAGGTATTGAAAAATACCGATCTCAATTCGATATTTTCTGTTTTGACACATTAACATAGCCACGTTACTGGCGTGTTTCAACCCTGAATACGGATTTTACCTACAAGTGGCCATATGCTCACATGATCTTCTTCGTATGTCTTTCGTATACCGATTCTGACATGATGCGAGACATACATCAGAATAATACCGCTGAGATCCAGACTGTAACAGCGGATATTATATTATTAGCGGAACACAGAATAAGCGAGATAATAATATTGGAGATTATATATCATAAATATTAACTGAACAGTCCCGAGATGGAAGTTTCTAACGACAAAAGGCGAGACACGACGTTATGATCCATGTGGCGTCACACCGAGGTTAGGCAGCGAACCATTTCTTAACATAGGAATGCTGTACTATCTTATGCACGGAGATTTACATGCGATGCTTTGTGTTTGCAAATGCCTATTTAACTCCGAGACAATAACATCTTCAAAATTATTTGGATATTTTGTATTTTGAAAGCCACAATGCTAATTATTTTCCGGGTTTTGCAGGAGAACCAATGTTAAAGCATTACCCAGTGCCTAAACTTGACCTGACGTCACGTGAGCAATGGCGTCCTTTTGCGCCTATCGTGGCTACCAGGATGTTGGTATGCCTTCTTGGAGGGTTCTCTGCTGGAAATGGAGTTCGTCAAGAAGGAATTCTGTCGCCTCTGTTCTTTAATGTCCACATACATGAACTCGACATCAAAATATCTCGGTTCAATTGAGGATGTAATGTAGCCGGAGTCTTCTTTAACTACCTATTATACGCTGACGACTTATGCCTTATTAGTCCCTCGGCCAAGGGCCTTTAAACTCCGCTTGATATATGTGATATTTTTGCGACTGACAATGATATTGTCTTCATCACTAAGAAATGCTTATGCATGTGTTTTCGTCCAAAAAAGTTCAATGACCTGAGAGCACACTGTCTGGCGCACAGCTGTATCACGTTGACAACGTCAAATATCTTGATCATTTTTATCTCCAGTGATCTCACTGACACTTATGATATGTCTGTGCAAACTAGAAAATTATGCATTCGTGCCATCATTTTGGCTCGAAAGTCCTATATGTGTTCTCAAGATGCGAAGAAGCAACTTTTCTCGTCGAACTGTACCAGTATCTGTTGCAGCCATCTGTGGTCTTCGTACTCGTCATGTAACTGGAAAAAACTGGTTATTCGACGCCAGTTCAATTCTCTGCGGAGCAGACTTATGCCGACAGACAACTTCTTACTTACAACTTTTCGGCTTTCCGATTTGTCTCAGATTTCACGTTTAGTTTATCATTGGTCTCGCCAATTTTATGTAACGCGCTACTAATTTGTCTTTTGACTGCCATCTTGTTATTTATTTGTTAAATTCTATAGACCATTTGTGTCTGAAATAAATAGGGATTATTATTATATTGAAGAGTTCTCTCTCGGTCTGTCCTACTGTATTTATGATTTATAGGCTTGGTACTGATGAAAGATATTCAAGGGATATATAGAATTTATGCTGCCAAAAATATCTGAAACAACTGCTGTGAGATACAAGTGTACTTACAGTGATATTATAATAAAACTTCTATACTCAGGCTGTTGTGGGATCGGGACATACCAGAAGAGTGGGTATGTTTATAGATGTTTATGTATTGTTTTTTTAATGCTATCAGAAAATTAGATAAATAATTGATGTAAAAACGGATGCTCACGGCAATCTTTCGCCAATATTGTAACTTTGTGCCACTCTGCGTCTTCCCGTATGTTTTGTGGATATTTTGAAACGATCCCCCATTACAATTTTAAATTAATTTGTATTTTTGACAAAACAATATACAGCTACGACGTCAAATGACTCTGAATGTCTAAATAACGGAACTAGATTATTTTTGGCTGGCTGACATCCGAGAAACTCGTCCTCTAATGCAGTAGTTAGTGTTTTTTACTTAATATCCTATGGTGAATGACGCTCGTTATATTGAGGATTTAAAAGGTAATCGCACCAAATCTTTGCCGAAGTATCTGACCGATGACTAAATTCGACATAAGAACCCTTTTGGCTATTTAACAACGAAGTACTTCATCCACAAAAAAAACATTTGACATAGTTTTCAGTGCGTTTGGTGCAATTTAATTGTATTTTGAAGAGGCCCCATCTGTGACGTCACAGGTCAATGATGTCATAATACTTTTTGGTATTAGACGATAGAAGAACCTCTGCGCAATCGACACCAACCATTTTAATACGTATACCCCCATTTTAAAAGTAGAAAGATGCAATCCAATGGTTCTTGTATTTCCTAATTTTTTAGCATACGGCAATACTTTTCACCACCACATCCTACCTCATCTGATAGAAGAGAGTCTAAGCTTTCAAATGATATATAGTTTGCCTCTGTGTACGGGGGATGCATTTTATTCCCCAAAACAGGGTCCCGGTCGCTCGTCTATACATGATCTATTTTTACTACTTACGACATTTGTCAAACATATTCACCTTTACATGTATTTATTATTTTGTATAATTTAAATGTAATTGTACATGTATTATCAAGTTGTTGTTTTTTTCAATTCATATGAACTTCTAATTCTATTTCAGGTGACAACAGTATCATTTGAACATGCCAGTATTTATTTGGAGAGACTTGACCGGGTCATTGAAAAAAAAATCATATATCCTTGCTGATGCAAGATTTGTTAAGTATGTCAGATGGAGCAGGCGAGGTCACGACCGATTTTTTTAAAGCTGAATGCGGGGCGGAAATGAAGAAATCGGTTTCCTACATGATGGGTGTTCGCTCGGATTTGAGTGATGTTGTTTAGGAAACGCAATGTGAATGTGCTGCTGGTAGGGGCCAAATGCCCACTGTAAATATGTACCGGTATGTGCTATTTTATATATTCTTGCTAAATTTACCGATAACAAATCACTGATAACGGAGTCTACGTGCACAGAGAAACTACAGTCATTTCGCCACGTAAAGCGAAAGATTGGGTCTCCCGTGAAGGCGAAAGATTTCAACTTTCCACTAAAGATGACATTCGATTTAATCTCCGTCCAATGAAGTACAGAAAAATGGCTGGCTGCCAGGACTATGTTCGCAAAGTATGTCTCAATTTTGCAGGAAAGGGTGCAGCATTCCCTCTTAAGCAATTGTATCTTCCTGCAAACGTTTATGCTCTGGAAAGAGATCACGACTACCTACCTGAAGTACAGTCAGAGGGTATTTTAGAGGCTATAGCAAAAACGCGCAAGCAGGGCAAAAGCAGTGTCTGGTTGGAGGAGCGCGCGATTCGTCTGACAGCCAGCAATTTTGGTAGAATTTAAAAAGCAACTGACCGTACTGATAAGAAATCGCTAGCTACATGCATCTTTCACAGAAGTTCGTAAAGTCTCTACTTCAGCAATAAAGCATGGGCGCAAGTTTGAAAAGGTTGCTGTGTAGAAATATGAAGAGTGATTTGGTACTTCCGTATCACCTTGTGGATCATTTGTTTATCCAAAGCAGCCGTATATTGGTGCCTCGCCAGATGGAGTGGTGAACAATTTCACTCTCGTAGAACATGTAAAAGTAAAATGTCCCAAGACGGCATACAGAAAACTCATTAATCATGCTACTGTACCTTATCTGAAGAAAGATGGCGACGTATTGAGTTTGGACAGGAAGCATGATTACTACTATCAAGTTCAAGAACAGTTAGCGGTTTCAGATCGACGTGTATGTCACTTTATTGTGTGGACAGAGGTGAACATGAAAGTCTTGAAGATTACAAGAGATGAGTTCATTTCAGGTATGTTAAAACTACTTGAATCATTCTACAACAAATTCTTCAAACAGGCAGTTCTCAACCGATACTTTTAAAAAAATTACTACGCATACCACTTTGATGAAGCGTAAACTGTACAAGTTGTAGTGCATGAAACTTTGTACGGTACCTAAAGCTAACAATGTAACATAGTCATAGCACCAGTAATTTTACGTTCATACTATTCGGCTTGTATCACTGACGTCACTTCTCTCCTTGTCATACCGCATATTTCGCGCCTCTTGGCCGTTAGTGGGCGCTTTATCTGGTTATCCAATCACCGTGCCGTAATAGCTCGGAGGTAACCAGATTCCTCATACTAACCAGGATTGGCTAACTACTTCACGTGATCGAAATTACGTCAACCTACATTCTCAACAGATTCATGCCCTGATATTGAGATCACGATTTTGACAACGAGACTCCCTCTTACATCATCACTTCAAGGAACTTTTTCCGTAATATTCCGTCAACATTATAATCTGAATATTTGAACGATGTAGTTACGTTACCAATGTAGGCAACATGATCTCCTTATATTCTCATTACGAAAAAAGCGTGATCTTATCAGTGGGATTTAAAAAAAAATAGCGACCGTGTTAATTATTTGAAGGGATTAGAGAACAATTTTTTTCAATGAGTTGACGAACCTTATAGTACGGCAAGGGAGGAAGTTATCCAAAAATCTATTAACTCTTAACCCTGAAATTAAAATAATTATGAGCTGTGTTGCTGTTTATTATTATTTTTGCCGTCAACGTCATGCGAACGTTTGACAAGGGAGACAACTCCTATTGCTTCGTTTTACAACTGATTGTGAAGAAATAGTTCACTAGTTTCTCGCGTTTTCCACACAGTTATCACTCAGTAGGTGTCATACACGTCGGGTAGTTTAGCACTGTTACCAAGAGACTAATCTGTGCAGCTTAGCTCCGTCATTTGATGGAAACAGTTTATGGTGACTGGCCGAAAGATTTCTCACCCACACTGAGAGAAAAGGTGGCGAATGCCCGGATGATGGCTGCCGTGATAACAAAGTGGACCGAGACTCTTCCGTAAGAGTGATATTCATTGACCATCGACGGTTGGCCTGTGCAGAGCGCCCCCTAACGGCCAAGAGGCGCGAAATATGCGGTGTGAATAAGCAAAGGGAATAGGGATGTCAGTGATACAAGCTGAATAGTATGAGCGTATAGTAATTTATATCCGTATTATAAATTGAGCTGGTCTCAAAGTGCATCTGTCTGTGGGTCTCAGCAGTGCTGCTGTTAAATTTATGTTTGCGTGTCAGTGTGTCAGGGACAATAGTTTCACCGTACACAGGCGGGTGTTGCCGGCGCATGTTGTCAGGGCTTCTCTGTGCTACATGAATAAATGATAGTATTAGTGATAGGGGCCATCCATTTAAAGGTGAACTGCAAAGCTTTTAATTTTATCTAAATTGTTGCTTATATACATCTTGTCTTATGTGACATAACTTTTATACGTTTTTGGGGCAAATATAGTTTGCAAAATTGTACTAATAACAATGTTTAAGTTATCCTGTTATAAATCCGTCTTGAAAACTTGCATCGCTTGTCTCTCTTGGTCTGTGGAACGTTATGACGTTATAGTGGTCCCCTTCATTCAAGTTTTATTCAAATGAGACGTCATGCTACGTCGGATGAATGAACGAGGACCACTATAACGTCATGACGTTCCAAAAACAACGGGAGGCAAGCGATGATGTTTTTAAAAGTTCTGGCTCTCGGTATAAGTTTTGACATCTCATATACCCAAAATAAAACAATAACCCACAGAACTATTACCACACATAATTGTAACAACTATAGAAGTTCTTGTTTTATGACATTTGAACAGAAAATTGGAAAGCTTTTCAGTTCACCTTTAAGTACTTAAGCACCGAATGTCAACTTTTATTTGCAGTCCAAAATTTAACGCTAGCGTACATGATCAGGACTTGAGGGTAGTGATGACTCACCCTTACTACTCCCCTTAAACGGATATCAAGGGAGTGAAAGTTATATCTTCTCAAATGTAATGGTTATTATCAAATGTCAAAATCGGGTATATGGGTTTATAATCCCACTTTTTGACGCTCTCTCTTCCTCGCATGCGTTCATACTAAATGGCTGATCTTTTAGGCCTCACAGAATGGGTAATAGTGTATTTTTTCGACATGCTGTCTAGAATAAAGGTTACTGTAATGTAGCTTATCCCTTTTAAACTGTTCAAAATGTTGATCACATTTGAAACCATATACCCATATTTTCATTTTGTGGTAATGTATAAAATGTCTGAATTTATATTTCGAGTAAACCATTAGGTCATGCATGTAGGCAAATTACATGTATGTTGCAGGATACAGTTGTGATACATGTTGTACTGTACCCCCCCATCCATGAGATTCCTCAATATAATACTGCTAAGTATTTATGTACAGCCAGGAGAAAGTTCATTTCCTGAATTCCAGAAATTTCAACAAACAGTATTAAATACGTGTGATATACTATCAATGTAACACCAACAACACACAAAATCAATTCATTTGTTCATGTTGCTAGGTCAATTTATTGTAGACACGATTCATTGTTGAGTGATTGTTTGTTCAAGGGAGATAACCGCTCTAACACTTAAATCAGTGGTCTTACCTTATGCATATTTGATTAAATTATTTATGAACTTTTCAAAAATATTTTGACACACCAGGCTTGTACCCTCCTGCTCCATGTACCCTCCATGTAATTATTAACATTCAGCAACTGTGTACATTGATCGCAATGTAAAATGTATGAATTTATATTTCATCGAGTCAATATCAGATGATTTAATTTAGCAATATGAATTGGAGAGTTTAATTCAAATTGTAAACAATTACACAATCACAGTATTTGTTTATTGCGTATGGTACAAAAATTGTCATTCTTTCCTTTTTAAATAAGATTTTATGAACTTATGAATAAAAACAGGGCTAAAATTATCCAATCTGAGTATAAACTTATGTACATGTACATCTAGCTGAAAATCCGTTGATTTCAACCAGGAAATTGATTCAGTAGAGGATTTAGATTACAAAAGAATGTCACTTGATTTCAGGTCTGCATACAAAGTGAATGTGATTGTGAATGTCTCATGTAATAATGTTCGTATTTCTCAATTATTGATAAAATGTTGAATGCCTGAAAAGCCGCTGAATGCGGATTGATCATTTATAAACTAATTTTGACATCCATTTTAAATATCTAACAGAATTTATTTAATTAAAATCGGATCTCAAAATCTCTACTCTGACGTTGATGGTCGACTGTAGATCTGACCGAGTCAGAGGCGGTTTCCGTGTCCGGCCTACGAGCGGCCCTCTGTTGTCCACATGTATAGTATATATATATTTGTAACGCCAGAATGAGAAAGGCACTGTGATTGGCCAGTCAGAGTATCACAATATGTTTTATGTACATGAATTGGACAAACTCACACAATTGAAGTTGTTATAAACATGTTACTCCATCATTTTACTGCATGCTGAATCTGTGCTAATATTTCATTAAATTATTAATTTAATATATGAATTTAACTGTACAAACATGACAAATGTTGAAATAAATTTGACATGTAACATGTGAATTACTACTGTTCATTTCAATGTTCTTTGAATAGTTATACATGTACATGATGAAGCATGCCTGGGAAGAAGATTTGTGTCCATGATGCTATAAATTATAATTTACATTTGCATTGGTTTAGTCTGGATCTGGACACAATGCGATATAAACTATAATTGCAGCTGCCATTGGACTGTTAACTTTCAACTATGCTCGTTTTGGTACAATACATGGTCTGAAATTACACAGCATGTAGCATATAAAGACAATCTCACTTGCAAGTTTTGCCTCACTCGGATTCAGGGGCTCTGTCAAAATGGTGTATGTTTTCTCAAGGCCAATCAACCTTTCTTTAGCATCGTCCCCCTTTTTTACCTCCGTCGATCAGACGGAGGTCTAGGAGCGCAACGTGAAATCTCCCGCCAAATAATTGTCATATGGGGAACCCACGACTCATAGTATTTCCAATAGGGATCGTCATGGTTCCCGACGAAATCTTGAATCTTTTCTTTGGACACAATTGAAATAACGGGGTTCCCCATTGCAATGCATTGCAGTGGGCCTTGCTTCTGTAGTCGGGTTCCACCTCAATCTCGATCCGGTCCTGTCCTCGCAAAATGGTACATCTTCAGAAAATTTATGACCTAGGCCTATCCCAAAGTTCACAAGATCATTATTGTTTAGCATCATCAGATAAACAAGAATAGTACGATCAGACAACATGCAGGCGAAAATACTGTATAATTGACGTAATTCGTTGTTTTCCGCGTTTCAATGGTTGATCTTCAATGCATAATCTAGGTCAACTAAATTTATAATGTCTGCTGCTTCAAACGAGTAGGCCTACAAGTACGTTCAGTTTTATTTTTTTAACAACAAACTTGCATAATGTTAGCAACAAAAGTACATATCATCGGGCGTATGAACAGTACTATGTATTGAATGAAGAACAGAAATGCTGCAAATGCCCTGACCTGATCATGTACATGTCACGCTAAGAACCTTGGAATCAACCACCTCGCTGGGGGTCTAATAACACCCCAGCCACCAGTCAGATTTTTGGACCGGATTCGGGGCCTTCGCGCACATCGCCGGAAGTGACATCATATATAGTAAAATAGATGTTTACCGAACATTTCGATTACTTTTTAAGTCTGCATAATACCTCTGTTGACCTAGCGTTAAAAAGAATTATCTGGAGATAATTTTCCCTGTTTATCTGGACAGAGCATATGAAAAGTAGTTCGCTCATGTGCAACACTAAAGGAGTTGTTCGGCCGGATTCAAACTGAACCGTGCGTTGGTTGGTTTCCCCTATACGTCATAGCAACGTAGTAAAGGTCAACTTCCGCTATTGGTGGCGGGATGATAATGGAGCCTGCGAAATGGAGCATGCGCTGTGGGGAGGTTGCCTTGGAATAGGTCATAAATTTCCCGAAGATGTACCGTCTTGCGGCACCAGTCCATTCACACCCATTCATCTCCTCGTGGGTTCGTCCGTTTGTGTGAATCGTGTACCTGTCATTCACTTTGTAAGTCACTACAGTCTGATAAAACTGGTGTTGATAATTGTAATCTTTATTGGTAATGATCATTGACACAAAATATCTTCTCCAAGCAGCACGCAAATTGCGTGTTTTACGGTTTCCAGGGGCAACGTTTTGAAGGGGGATAACTCCGCTCAATACTTCTAGAGCACTTGTACAAAAGTTGTCTCCCTTGGTATTTTTTTTCTAGCTTTGTTGTCTTATCAATTCTAATATTTTTTTTAACTTGTTCAAACGATATAAAGATGAACAATTATTCTGAAATTAATTTGAGGAATTCTCCAATCCAATCAAGATTTTGCAGAACTAGAACACTTTTCAGCCATTTCATTTAATTTTTTGGGGGTCTTTTTTTTGTCTTCGTTTTTTTTTTTCATTCTGTATGACAAAAAAGAGCAATAAACCTGATTCTTTTAATTTCTGTTTCATAGAATGAAAGAAAACGTGAATTTATTTTCAAATAAAAAAGTTCATCATTCTGTGCTTTTGAAACATTCTGTCAATTTGGAACCTGCTTTGATTTTTGAGTTGTAAGTTGGTGCAGTGATCTCAATGTACATCATCATCATAATAAAGGAGTTAATTGTTCATCTTGAGCTTGACTAGTTTTGATCCATATCACCTAACGGTCTCAAAATTCTTCCTGGCAATGTATAATGTAATAGCTGATTTGAAGCGTCCATTGAGTCTGGAAAAAGACTTGATAGGTCTTGAAAAAGGTATGGAAAAGGTCTGGAATTTTGAAATCCCCAAGGTGTGGGAACCCTGTCATTTTCTTTCAGTTGATGATATCCACCAGCCTGGTTGTTCAAAAACAGTTATTCTAAATTTTGCTGATAAATTATATTTCCGGGGGGGTTGATTTATCTTGGCATTTGGCAGTTGAATAATGGTTTGATTTTGCAGAAGCACCAAATCGATCTACCTGCGTGAGTCTGTAAACTTATTTAATAAAGCTGATAAATAATATACATATGCTTTTCTTTTCATTTATCCTAACAGTTTAGTGACGTCCACATTGTGTGCTGTGATACTTGTTGATGAAGAATAATTTGCTTGTTAAGCCCTGATAATATTCTGAAAACTTATTCTGAATTGTAGCTGAAACAAAGGAGTGTCTACATTCCACATGTAGGCCTACATTATTGAGATTTTTGACTGATAGCATGGATGAAACCTTTCTCAATTTTGTTTTGTAGTTTTAAGCCCTGGACATAACACTGGGCATTTATTTGCCATACGATCACATTTCACATACTTTGTTCAGCCCCGTGATCTGGAACCAAACAGACAGTATCACTAGATGAAATAAGGAGAACATGATATACATTTCAGGTTTTACCAATGCCAAATGACTTGAACAGAAGACAATTAGACAAAAAGAAAATCAATAAATATATCAATAAATAATAAATTACATAGAAAAGGACGTGTCAGCTTTACCCGGAAAAAAACCCTCTTGCTGTCACGTTTGTAAAGCGAAAAAAATATTTCTCCATGTCAGCATGAAAAGTTGTGTTTCATACATATAAAATACCGAAATTTTACACTGAAAATTCTCACAGCCAATGGTGACGTAAAACGGCGTCGATGAGCGTTGGAAAATGGGCGCTTGGTCGTTTTTAGCTCATCTGGGCCGAAGGCCCGATGGGCTTATGTCATGGCCTGATTGCCCGTCGTCCGTCGTGCGTCGTCCGTCGTCCGTCGTGCGTAAACATCTTCTTCTCTGAAACCGCTTGGCCGATTAAGCTGAAACTTGGCATGCATGTTCCCCCCAATGAGTACACCAGAATTTGTTCATGCCGTGTCGATACGATTTTAAATATGGCCGCCATGGCGGCCATCTTGAATTTGCCATTAAAACATTGTTATCGCGATTTCTCAGGAACTACTGCATAGATCTTTCTCAAATTTGGTACACAGGTTCCCCTTGGGGTCTAGTTGTGCAAGATACCTGTTGTGGTCTGATTCACAAATCCAATATGGCCACCAGGCGGCCATCTTGGATTTCCCCATGAAACATTGTTATTGCAATTTCTCAGGAACTACTTTGTGGATCTTCCTCAAATTTGGCACACAGGTTCCCCTTGGGGTCTAGTTGTGCAAGATACCTTTTCTGCTCTGATTCGAACATCCAATATGGCCACCAGGCGGCCATCTTGGATTTCGAGATGAAACATTGTTATCTCGATTTCTCAGGAAGTGCTGCATGGATCTTTCTTAAATTTGGTACAGAGGTTCCCCTTGGGGTCTAGTTGTGCAAGATACAATTTGTGGTCTGATTGAAAAATCCAATATGGCCACCAGGCGGCCATCTTGAATTTTCCAGTGAAATCTTGTCATCATTATTTTTCGTTAACTACTGCATGGATCTTTCTCAAATTTGGTACACAGGTTCCTCTTGGGGGTCTAGTTGTGCAAGATACCTTTTCTGCTCTGATTCGAACATCCAATATGGCCACCAGGCGGCCATCTTGGATTTCCCTATGAAACTTCGTTATCATGATTTATCAGGAAGAACCGCATGGATCTTTCTCAAATTTGATACACAGGTTCCCCTTGGGGTCTAGTTGCGCAAGATACAATTTGCGGTCTGATTGAAAAATCCAATATGACCACCAGGCGGCCATCTTGGATTTCCAGATGAAACATTATCGCGATTTCTCAGGAACTACTGCATGGATCGTTCTCAAATTTGGTACAGAGGTTCCCCTTGGGGTCTAGTTGCGCAAGATACAATTTGTAGTCTGATTGAAAAATCCAATGTGGCCACCAGGCGGCCATCTTGGATTTCCAGATGAAACATTGTTATCGTGATTTCTCAGGAACTACTGCATGGATCTTTCTCAAATTTGGTACAGAGGTTGCCCTTGGGGTCTAGCTGTGCAGGATAACATATATGGTCTGATTGAAAAATCCAATATGGCCACCAGGTGGCCATCTTGGATTTCCCCATGAAATTTTGTTATCGTAAATTCTTAGGATATTACTGCATGGATGTTGATACACAGGTTCCCCTTGTGGTCCAGTTGTGCAAGATACCTTTTTTTGGTTCAGTTCGAAAATCCAATATTGCCGCATCTTGAATTTCCCATGAAACTTTATCATAAAATCTCAGGAAATAACTGCATGGATCATTTTATAGTGTTCAGGGGGACAACACAAGTTAGAAACTCATCTATTGCAGTTCTTTAGTAAGGATTTGTGGGGTAGCCGTGTTAGTCTATTAAACTAGTAGATAGACGGGAATGTAACACTATTTGAGACTAACTATATTTATTCTACACCTGAGGAAGCAGATTTATCTGCGAAAGCTCGTGTAGAATAAATATAGTTAGTCTCAAATGGTGTTACGTTCCCGTCTATCTACTAGTTCTTTAGTAAAAATTTCTCACAGCTACTTTCTCCAGTTACAGACAGATGACCTACAGTGCCGTGGCACTATCTTTTACATCTTCGCAGACAGATGGGGGTATGTCTTGGTTAGCCATACCTCACCAGAGATTACTTTCATTGGAAAAATGTCCTGTTACATCTCATTGCCATCGTAACAACCCAGTCGCACATATTTCGTACTCGACATGTCTCCCCTGGTGCATATACCCACAAAATATTGGAATCGTAGGTTAAAAACTGTCCAATGTACTGTCCGGACACGAAGTGGACAGACGGACGAACGACTGCAATCACATAATAAAAATTGGTTCTGGTTATTGCTTATACAGCTTTACTGACAATCACACATTATATTTTGGTATAATTGCCTTTATTCCATAACCTCCAATTACAATCATGAATTTGCAGCTTGACCTCCTGTGAAATCGACTATGTTGCCATTTTGTTCAGGGGAGACAACGCAAGTTAGAAACTCATCTATTGCAGTTCTTCAGTAAAAAATTCTCGCAGCCACTTTCTCCAGTTATAGCCAGATGAGCGCTACAGTGCCGTGGCACTATCTTTATATTTTCTGGGTACATTTTCACAGGGAATTCCGTTTATATACAAAATATGACACCTCCAACCAAAATCTAATTCCATGTTCTCAATTTTATCAAATATACCACAAAGATATATTGAAATATCATTTTGGTTGAAGGTGTCATATTTTCATGAAATTTAAAATAAGTTTTGTTTTCTCTGTTCACTTGGAAGACGGCGTTATATTGGCATTGTAACAGTGTTTGGTGTTGCATAGCTTCTTGGCCGTGTGGTTAGAGCGTTTGGTTGTGAATAAACAATGCTGTCAATTTTGAGTTCGAATCACAATTTTGTCAATTTAATTTTTTTTTTTTTTTTTTATCGATAGCTGAATGACTCCTGAAGAAATATTTCTGGAGTAAAATAATAAAAATAAAAATATTTTAAAATTAATATTTTGTAAGTAGAAAATCTCCAAAGCTGTTCTGTTTCCTTCACCGCTTGTACTTCCGCTTGCAGTACAACGTATCACCCGAAACAGATAGGCCTAAATATTTTTGTCATCAATGCGTACGATATTTAATTCATGGATGTGCGTATATAGTAGTAAAGTAACTTAGCAATGGCAAATATGAACAGAAGTGTGCCACTCAGCCTTACACGAAGGACCTGTTCCTGACGAGCGCATGGCACATTCAACTCTGTATATTAATAGAACTGGGGAAGACCGGCCTTAATTGCTTGAATACGTCATTCGTATAGCACAAATCGAGGAAAGCTGCCAAGAGGGTTTTTTCCCGGGTAAAGCTGACATGTTCTTTTCTTGTCTTTGCAAGGGGGGCATCAGATACACTGACAACACAGACCATTCATTCAAATTTCGCCTTCCATTGGGGAGGCAGAAATATTCCTCAAACACAGTATACATATTCTCTCTTGTGATAAACATTACGCATGTAATGATGACCGGCAGAGTGATACATGTGTCAATCGGTCAGACATTTTCAAGGATGCCCAGTTTTAACTTAAAACAACCATGCCGGACTTCATTCCTTATCTCAGAATAATTGGATCTAACTTTTACAAAACCTGCAGTCTCCAATAGCTCCTGGAGCCAATAGTCTCCACATAAATGAAGGGATCTAGTTTATCGGTGCTATGGCAAAAATATCATGTAGAATGGGATTGTGTGGATAATATCAGATTCATGAAAGTTGAAGTCCTGCAGCATGCTCCACAAATATCATCAAAGGTCACAAAACTTTCTGGTCTGCGCCAGTGTGGATCTATACTTGTTTTGTTGTTTTTGTTGTTGTTTTTTTTTACAAAATTATCTCCCTTGACCAGGTGAGGACTTGAATGTGTCTGAAATGATTTAGCTTCTAGAAACAAAGACTTCATTTCCTGAGTAGAGGTAAAAATCGAACATATTTTGATTATTTTAGTCAAATTTCAATTCCACTTCTGGTATATGTACATGTATAAAATACATACAGAATGAACTGCATACAGAATAACACAAAGAACAGGTATATGTATCTCATTACATTCTTAACCAAAGATCAATACCTGGGTGATATTACAACAATACCATGGTGTTATATATTGCTATGATTGGCTTAACTTTAGCTGCTGATATTCTAATTTGAGCGTAATGGGCAATCATACTAAATTTATTTTCATAATTTCATTTATTTTCACAATAAGCAACATAATCGAGATTAGCAAGTGAAGTTTTACAACATAATATAATACGCATCATGGATCTCCTTCAGTTTAGTGTAGACATATATACCCTTGGATATCTGTTACCCTGATTCAGTCATAATATTGTCTGTATTATATTGATGTCGACAAGGAATATACATAATTATTTGATAGTATTATTAATTGTATGTTGTTTATGATTAGCATGAACTTTTATTCGCTGGAATCCAGCCATTTGTTCCATATGGGCAATATTCTCA
>JAVTVY010033313.1:0-15174 GCA_036873755.1 Hanleya hanleyi | reverse complement strand
CGTGAACATTAACTTTCTTTTGTTGTAATTCATTAGGGTGTGGTCACTGCAAAGCCATGAAACCTGCTTTTGGAGAGGCTGCTACAACAATGATAACACAAAGTGTGAGTTGCAACCAATAAGTTTTAAACTGTAAGAGGCCATTTTTAATCAACATAATCAATTCATGAAAACAGATCTTAAGCCAGTTTTATAGCTTAGATTTTTGTTTTATTGTGACGTATGAAATTGCTGATTGGATTGGGTGTATTAATATTAGGACTCTGAAACCTTATTCAAGAAATACCAATGCCTATTGTACATGTATCACTATGGGCAGCTTCTAGAAATACCAATACCTGTTGTACCTGTATCACCAGTATTGCTTTTTTTATAAGACTGTCTCAGTGACAAGTTTGAAACAAGATCATAATGCAAGCTGGAATTCACATGGGAGAGAAAAACAATTACACAAGTACAAGTCTGATAAAATCTTAAATTTTAGATATCTGGAAAACTGGCAGCTGTGGATGCTACTCTAGAAGAGGCTCTTGGAACCAAATATGGTGTTCGTGGATATCCAACATGTAGGTCATTATACAATCAGTGGTAAATTGTGGTACTACCGTATACATATACTGTTTAGAAAAAGTTTAGCAACTTTGGTAGCTTGAACCACACAAGTTTTTAATTGTAAATAATACATGTAACTTTAGTACTCCTAACAAGCCCGCCCAAAGTAAAGCACTAAGCATTCATTGAACTAATCAGCGATGCAGTTCGACCAGAAATCACAGCTAGATTGTGTTCACATGTAACGTTTTCAAGAGGATTTCAGGAAGATATGCAAGCAGTTTCAGGTTTTCAAAAGATGTTTCTGGCTAACAAATTGTTTTATGCATGCCAAAAGGCGGACGTATAATGTGATGGCGATATCCGTGAATTTTTTGGGAGTGGATAGTCTAGGGGGAGACAATGTGTCGCATACCAAACTGAAGTCAAGGTCAAAGGTCACTGGCCTAAAACTGAAGAAATCATTGAACCGTTCATGTCTGGTCTATATCTATGACAGTTTTATATCCACAGTTGCAGTTTTTTGTGAGTACTAGATATATTAGATGGATACGATGATTCGCATACCAAAATTTAGCGAGTCAGCGGTCCAAAGGTCACATGTGTCCTAAGAATAAGTAAATCATTGAAAACTGCTACTTTTTGTGAGCGGCCTTATTATAGAAAGATACTTCATGTACCGAAATTGCAGTAAAGTTTGAGGATACATCAGGCATGTCAGGGAGAGAAGATGTGAAGATGCAGACGTATATTGAAGCCAATTTTGACTCTTTTTGCTAACAAATTGTTTTTTTTTTTCTTTAAATTTCATTTCCCTGGCACTGATGCATCTCTGCAGTAAAATATTTCAAGTAAGTACAATACTTTTTGCTGATGTAACATGTGAAATGCAACATCATACACTATATACATGTATGGTGTCAAATTCTGGGGGGGAAAAAATGTTACCCTGACAGTTTGATCATCATGTAAATCCTCTTCTGCCAGGCTTACACCTTTTTATTAGACATGTTCAAAACTACAAAAAGAGATCTGAAATGCAGGTCTTCCTGTCAAATACAGTAAAACTGATAATGCATTATATTATCACTTACATCAGTAAGACTGTACGTACCCTTCAAATGTAGGTGTTGATTATTCAGAAATGTTTGCATCATTATTATTAGGTTATATTGTTTCTTTTTACAGAGATGGCGCATTAGCATATGATTATACATCAGAGAGAAAGGCGGATAGCATTGTTGACTTTATGAAGAAGTAAGTATGAAGACCACAAATATTTCCAGCTAAATTATTTGGTCTGTTATTTATGGTACAGTAATAGTCACTGTCCGAAATGTTTCACCTCCAAATTTGTTGACCTGATGCTACAACATGGTTCTATTATTCTATCACTTGTCAGGTTGTATTTACATGTTAACAGTTTTTGTCCTTTCATTTGAACAAACTAAAGGGGTCACAGATGGTATGAAACAGAAATTATTCCTTTTGTCCTCCATGTGAATTTTCAATTATCCATTTTTGTTCTGTACATGTGATGTGTAAATCTTTCAAATTTTCCATGATGTATATACAGTATATATATATTAATTGTGTAATTATAGTGGTATAATCTTTTCTCTGTGACCAAGAAAGGTACAATTCTCATGGAGAAAATTTTAGGCACAGGATGGGAGTTCATATGAAGATATTTCCATATCATTCAGCTATTTGTAATTAAGTTCTATGACATGAACTTATTTCGTTGTGGTTTACTCTTTGTTCAGCCCCAAGGTTCCCCCACCTCCCCCAGAACCAGAGGCCGACTGGAGCTCAGAGGAGACCAAGGTCAACTTCTTACAGACAGACACATTTGATAAGTTTATCAAGGCCCACAACTCTGTACTAGTCATGTTCTATGCACCTTGTGAGTATACTGATACAACACAAGAATAATCTTCAACAAAATCTGTCAGATCCTCATCGAAGATTTGTTTTCATTGCATGAAATTTTGACAGAAAGTTTTAATAACTAGTGAAATTGATCGTTTGCAGAAGCCGGATAAAAGTATCATTGTGAACATATAATATTTCAAACTACGACAATGAAATATCTTCTACCAACATATTAAATAATTGTCCCCCACCACGTAAATGGGAGGGGGACTTGGAAATGCTACCCGTCCGTCCGTCCCAACCATGTTGTGAATGCGATATCTCGAGAACAATCAACTCATCAACTTCAAACTTGGGGGGTGACTTGACACCAGTGAGAAGATGGCTGCGATTGTTTTTCACCAAACTGCGTTATCCAAGATGGCCGCCGTCGGCCATCTTAGATTCCAACCATCCCAAAAATGTTGTGAACGTGATATCTCGAGAACAGTTCAACCGATTGACTTCAAACTTGGGGGGTGACTTGACATCAGTGAGAAGATGGCTGGGATTGTTTTTCACCAAACTGCGTTAACCAAGATGGCCGCCATCAGCCATCTTGGATTTCATCCATCTCCAAAATGTTATGAACACAATATCTCGAGAACAATTCAACCGATTGACTTCAAATCTGTGGAGTGACTTCACATCAATAAGAAGATGACTGGAATTGATTTTCACCAAACTGCATTAACCAAGATGGCCGCCATTGACTATATTGTTAACAAGATATCTCAAGAGCAATTCAACCGATCTACTTCAAACTTAGGATCTTAGATTCCATCCATCCCCAAAATGTTGTGAACACGATATCTAGAGAACAATTCAACCGATCGACTTCAAATTTGGGGGGGGAGGGGGGGACTTCACATCAATAAGAAGATGACTGGAATTGATTTTCACCAAACTGCGTTAACCAAGATGGCCACCGTCAGCCATCTTAGATTCCATCCATCTCCAAAATGTTATGAACACGATATCTCGAGATTCAACCGATTAACTTCAAACTTAGCGGATGGCTGGAATCTCAGAAGAAAGTCACTCACTTTTTGGCACAACTATGCCACCGGATGATCTTTCTCAATCATCCTGTCCCTTTTCTTCCATAGACAATTTGCAACATTGTCCTTCAGAATTATATCTCCTTCACATCATCAACACCACACTCCTAGCAACAATTTACCATCACACAAAATATATATATGGTGATTATATCCCGTGTGTGTGAGAAGCCCATTTCCAGACAAGCTTTTTGGCGGGGGACCTGCTAGCTACTCAGCTTGTTCAATTTGAATGTGAAGGTGAATATTATCATTCATTCAGGTATAATACTCTATTGTTGAATAAAAAGGAATAGGACCCCACCCGTGGGGTTTCGGGTGTTAAAAGGAATTGGACCCTACCCGTATGGTTTCCGGGTGTGAAAAGGAATAGGAACCAACGTCGTGATATGACAGAAATAGTGTTGAAAGCGATGTTAAATCATATTTACTCACTCACTCTAATGCAACTGTGTATAAGGCGATTCAAATATGATACTTTGTTTCTCAAATTCCGCCGCATGGTTGAAATTGTAGCTGCATGTTTTCTTTTTATATCAGCAATTTTTGTCCCATCGGTAGAAATCCCACGATCAATGCGCACCAAAACAAGATTGAGGAAATACGCGCCACAACACAAATGTATCATGCAAATTATCTCCCCTTGTTAGCATGCATAGGAAATGTGTTAAGGGAGCTAACTCTGCAACAAGTTTATAGGAGAGTTATCTCCCTTGATTGGTCATATCGTTCACAGCATTCTCTAGAGTTTCCTATGGGAATTTCCTTCTAACTCCATTGATTTGATGTTCAAAACTATTCATTGGTAAAGTAATTTGATGTACATAATATCTATTGCATCTTCCTGAAGAAGTAATTTCAACAGAAATTGCATTGAAGGGGGATTGCAGTTGCAACAGACAAAATGTTACAAGTCTTAGTTTGCTGTGTTGCATGTGGTATGAGGATAGGAGAGTGGAATAAATTCCATGCATTTTGAAATAAAATTGTGAAAATGTTGTTGAAAGTGAAAGTGCAATTCCCATGTTTTTTCTAGATAATGACCTGTGTCCATCCGAGTTCTCTTCCCTGGTCATTTTCTGAGAAGATAGGAAATAAATTTTTTTTTTTTTTTCAAGAACATAGTTTTTGGTCATTTATTCACTAAGCAGAGCTTGTTGCTGGTCATTTGAGCTGTGAAATATTGATGTATTCAAAATAAAGGAGTCAGAAAACATGAAATAGGAGAGTATTTCAGGGGTTTTTTAGACACCTTTTCATCGGGGTAACCCTGATGAAAAACTATTGTAAATTGAGTTTTTGGAAAATTTTGAAATTGAGTTTTGACACAAAAAATTGAGGTTTTTTTTCAATTTTTTTTTTGCGCATGTGCGCCGAAGGCGCGCAAAAAAAATATTGAGTTATACTGAACAAAAATTGAGTTTTTCAAGAGATAAGTCGAGTTACCAAATAATAATGTTGCACTTGGAGTGTAATGACAAAATCTCGAGCAAAATCATCTTGTTGTTGTTAATTTTCAAGAAACCGTCTTGAGTGAAACAACAACATCGAAGTCGGCGGTCACAATAGCTAACTCACATATGCATACCGCCATGTCTGTCGATTTATAGCTTCTTGATTATCCATAAAATGCGTCCCTGTCATCTCTATTTGAAAATTTATTCATCAAACAATATAAAATCGACCTTAAATTCGACATTTCCATCGCCTTCCAACTACAAAATGGCGGTCGATATATGGGCGGGGGTCTGGTTATCCAATTACCGACTTCGTTTCTTGAAGCTGACCAATCAAAATAGCTCTTTTTAAGGCACTACGGTACAGAATGCAGAACACGTGTTTGGGTCTTCTTTTTCCGTTGTTTGACAGTCGACATGTGACAATAAGTACCAATAAATATACATTTTACTTTAAATATTGTTCAGAAAGGATGACCTGTAGACCAATATAAGCGGTCGTAATTCATAAAGTTGACCTATTTGTTCCTGTCGATCCGCAAAGACGAGTATATATCCCTGTCGAGTGTTCGCGATCAGTCCAGCATTTTCGTTTTTTGACAGCTCGTTTTCGGCCTTTACCCACACGGATTTGAAGATCTCTCGAGACTAAATACTTGTCCTTTATAAACCATTTAAAGTAGTTTTCCAACTTGTTTTCAGTTAAATGTGTGTCCAACACAACAGTTGTGACGATCATAAAAACGGGCAATTCCGCGATCCCAACGTGTGCTGGTGTTGTTGTTGTTATACGGAGACTAGTTGGACGGGAAGTTTATGGTCATAAGCTTGTCATGATTTTATGCCAAATAGAAAGATTGTTTGTTTGTTCACAGAAAAAACTTTCCATGAATATTATTCGAAGAATAGGCCATGCAAGGCAAACATCCTAAATCATTGAGAACTGGAAGTCAGTCAGAACATGGTGGTCAGAAGTTAGAAGAGGTACATTGTTAATGTACAGGAAAATATACGGTGTTCTTGTATCTGCTTCAGTGTGAATTTTAAATTGGTTAAACAACTAAAGATATGAAACATAGAGACATATCGGATATTCCGACCGATCAAATGTGTGCCCCCCCCCCCCCCTTCAATGATCAAAATTGAGTTTTTTGTTCTTTGAAAGATTAAAGCCTTGAAAAATTGAGTTTTTTGTTGTTTGAAAGATTAAAAACTTTGAAAACGGTGCGCAAAAAAATTGAGTTTATTTAATTTCAAAAATTGAGTTCGATAAAGGAAAAGTGTCTAAAAAAAACCCTGTATCAGCAATAAAATATAAAATAAAAAGCCTCATGCCTCATGAAGATTGAACCAACAAAGTATCATATTTGGATGGCCTAAGGCATTTGATTAATGTTGTAACATCACTTTGACAATATAATGTACAGGGTGTTCCAGAAGTCTTGGTCACATTTCAAATCCTCGTATCTGCTGAGCCATGAATGGTAGTAAGATGAAACTGGTACCATTTGAAAATGAAAGTCATTAAGTTTTGTGTAATGCTAATGATGTTGCCATATGCATTTGTATATCCTCAATAGTTTTCAATATATTCAATGTCAAAATGTGACCAAGACTTCTGGAACACCCTGTATATTCAGAAGACCAGATAAAGTTGTCTTATGTCTGAATACAATTCATCATGTACCTGTATTTACAGATTTACCAGAAACAAAGAAGAATAGTTCCAAACTTCTGCAAATTTTGAATAAACTATGTTCGATTATATCAGTCGAAGTATAATAATTGATCAAAATAGATCAGTTGAAGAACATGTAGTAATTCAATGTTGTCTTACAGGGTGTGGCCACTGTAAAAGGATGAAGCCAGCCTTTGTCTCGGCAGCTTCTGTTCTAGTCACTGAATTACCAGAGGCCAAGCTAGCAGCAGTGGATGCCACCAAGGATGGAGACTTGGCCAAAAAGTATGGGGTCAAAGGTTACCCAACTCTCAAATATTTCAAGTGAGTGAAAACCAAACCATGGTGTTTTTAAGTTACCATATTTACCTGAGGGTATAGACTGTAAAATGGATGATTTTGATCAGTTTTGGGCCTTATGGAGAATGCCTGTATATCATAAGAGATGGATGTATGTGACATGTATACAAAATTCTGCTTTTTACCCCTCAGCCCGATTGGTATTGTTGTCACCCCGTGTGTCCGTCCGTCCATCTGTCCGTCCTCTTTTCCCCGGGATCCCATATCTTGAAAACTACTGAATGCAGGTCGACAAAACTTCTGTCCAATATAGAATGTAGTCTGTAGGTGTGCCTTTTGTATGTTTCGTTGGTCAGGTCCTCTGTCTGTCTGTCCGTCCACTTTTTTGTCCATCTGTATCATGGTTTAATTCCAACATTATGTATTATGGGCTTTCTTGTGGTAAGTTTCTAAAATCTAGTGGTGGTCAAATCATTTACATAATAATTTCTCAGAAATGTTTTCTCTGCATTCTTCTTCCAAAATATTCATGGAATGTTGCAAGCGTTCTACCTGATCTCATAAATCTACATATTACATGCACCAAAACAATTTTGCAGGTGGACAGGGGAGATAACCCTCTAGAGAAATGAGTTTTATAATGTGCTGAAAAATGTACATGTAGTGCAAGTTTAAATCTACAATTTAATTCTCCACAACTGTTTCTGCTTGTGAATTACCATTTACCAATTACTCAGTTGGCTTTAATTTGCTTCAGTTGTAATTTGTGATATTTCCACGTCTTCAGAACACTTATAAATAGCAGTTTGGTATCCATTTGGGCCACTATCAGCAGTGAATCTTATAGATCTACGTTTATAGTATACAGAGGCTTTATTTTTTAATGATTGAATAAAGCCAATGTTTACTTGCTATATCTTCTGAATAAATGTATGAAACTTCAAGACATATTAAAGTGATCGTAAACCCTCAAGTAAAGATTCCATCAAATGAAAGATCATTGCAAACAGTGTGGGAAAATATTTATTGTAATTTTTTACGATTTTATTACACAGAGTAAACTGCAAATAAAGCATGGTGGTCTGTTGCAATCATATCTAGGTCCGGTGACATCACACTGCCTTAATACATATATTTCAAACTGTGTATGCACTTTCCATTGCTTGATTCAAGCTTAAGGTGTGTATACTTGGGTGTCAACACAGACTCACTGTTCCATTGTGCATGTTTCACCAAAATCTGGGAGATAGTAACTCAAAAGCGTCAAGTCAATTTGAATGTTGCATTTAATTTCTCCGATTTTGGTGAAACATGCACATTGGAACAGTGAGTCTGTGTTGACACCCAAGTATACACACCTTAAGCTTGAATCAAGCATTGGAAAGTGCATACACAGTTTGAAATATATGTATTAAGGCAGTGTGATGTCACCGGACCTAGATACATGTATGATTGCAACAGACCACCATGCTTTATTTGCAGTTTACTCTGTGTAATAAAATCGTAAAAAATTACAATAAATATTTTCCGACACTGTTCGCAATGATCTTTCATTTGATAAAAACTTTACTTGAGGGTTTACGATCACTTATGTGTCTACACCCCCGATAAATGATAGCTGTTCAATGAAAATGATGAACAATATGAGAACAATACAGCATTATCTTTGGGATTTGCACAAAAGCCCCAGTGAATGAAAAACTATGGACAAAAGCCCCAGCCAACATTTAGTTTCAGACCAGGTCTATAAGATCACAACCTTATCAATTTACCAAATATATACCCCCGTACATAGTAAGAGGGTTTACTGGATTCCGATTGTCCATCCGTCCGCCCCTCTATGCGTCCGTGCAGCCATCTGTTTGTCCGTCTGAAATTCGATTCCAGGCAATAACTTGAGCACCATTGAGCAGATTCTTCTCAAATTTGGTATGCATATCCCATGCCATGAGGTGTCGCTTGGGATTGCATTTTGACAACTTTCGCAAATAGATGGCCCCACCTGGTGGTTAAACCCTACATGTATATGCATTTCCGTGCAATAACTTGCGAACCTTTCATCAGATTATTTTCAAATTTGGTATGTGTATATATACGATGCCACGAGATGTTGCTTGGGCTGGACTGTTAAGGGGCTGAGGGGTTTTAGCACCTCTGGTGCCTCATGTTCTACTGAGTCTGAAAAAAAAAATATATAAAAAGGAAATTGACAGGACGGATACTGCCATTGTCTGTCTATCTGTCTGGCCTAAATATATCTGCTGAAGGATATCTGCCAAACTTTCACATTGTGGAGCTCAAAGTTCTGTGTTGCCATTTGTTGCCCTTAGAGTGCAATTAAATCATTTTGTGGCTAATACCACTCCCATTTTCACAAGTGTATGGACTATGATAAACCTGTCTGTGGTTTGAAATTGTAAGGTATTGTTACAGCAAAATTCCTGATTTTATTCAATGTACCAGTATACAAAATATAAGTGAGAAATTCAGAGTCTGACATATCTGAAGATGGTCACTTTCTAATCTTTATGTGCATACATATCCACAGATGGTCATGTATTGTCATGTGCCAGATTTGGTGTAATGTAATATATATTATTTTTACAGAAATGGAGAGGAGCAGTTTAAATACACCGGAGGACGATCAGAAGAACAATTAATAGCTTTTATGAAGGAGTAAGTGATTTTTACTGCACAGTATAAAAGGTTCTTGTACATGTTGTATGATCAAATCACAAGAAATGCAGCTTTCAACTTCATCAACTGAAAATAGAGAACAACTAACATGCTGGGGTTTGCTTTGTAATAGTATTACTGCCACATATTTCATAGAATTGTGCGTTGTAGGATATCCAAAAAATGTTTTCAGATGTACATGTAATATTGTACTGCTGCAATCAAATTGGAGAGAACCTAATCATGTAAATTTGTTTAAATCTGAATGGGAGAGGATCACAACTCTTAACTTGTTATGAATGCGAAGAAGTCACAACTCTTAACTTTTCATGAGTGGGAGGGGGTCAATAACTTTTCATGAATAGGAGGTCACAAGTCGAACCTATCATGAATGGAAGGGGGTCATTATACCTACCATAAATGGGAGGGGGTCACTAACTTGTCCTGAATGAGAGGTCACATCTCAAGTCATGGGGGCTTTGTGTAATTGGTGGGTTATTTCATTTACTCATGCATGTAAATTTCATGATACCCCAGAGATTTCAGATTGGGAAAGTCCTCACTGTGCAGAACACAAAAAATCCAGTCTTTATCCCCCAGTATTTAGTTTATGTTAGGGCCTCAATTTGTAAAGTCTGATTCAGCTCATTTTGACTTCATTGATTTATATCTCAAAAGAGTGACCAAGTATCTTGTAACATTTATATCCTCAGCACCTGCAGGTCATATTTGCTCTTCAAGCATGTCAAAAATGCCCCAATTTTGTCACAAAATGGTGCTGATCATCCTGTAAGTTTCCTGTATCTGTGTATGCTTGCCTGGACCATCATTCAGTGAGTCTTCATATTCTCTTCCCTCAGTCCAAAGGCTCCTGCACCACCCCCACCCACAGAACCTGCCTGGAACACAATAGCCAGTGCTGTTAAACATCTGACTGAGGACACCTTTAACACAGCCCTGGCAGAGAAGACAGGCGCTTTGGTAATGTTTTATGCCCCATGGTGTGGACACTGTAAAAAGGCGAAACCAGAGTTTCAAGGTGCTGCTGATGATTGGAAAGATCAGGACAACAAAATATTCGCTGCAGTCGACTGCACATCAAACAAAGGTAGGACTGACTCAATCTTCTGGCTTGGATTGTTCCTTATGTCGCCGATGAATGCTTACTATTTTCCTGTTTGCTTTACAAATCGCAGGGATAGAACAAGCCCCAAGGGGGTTTAATCCCGCCAATTTAGATCATCTGGCTAACTTATTCACTATTCTTGAATTACAATGTCATTTTATGTTGAAACCACTGATATTAAGTTTACAATTGTTGATTCATTGGTGAATAAAATTCAATTCAATTCATTTATTAGTTGAATAGTACAGAATAATTCTTAGCTCTCATATCATTAATTGTTCCCCACCTTCGTCACTCTTTGCCTATGTCATGGATGTAGTATATGGATCACCCTTTGCTGCAGCTGTAAAGTAGAATGACTAATTTGATCTATGGACTTGATAAAATGTTTTGTGTAGGATAGCTTTTGGCAAGCCTGAATTTTAGCTTGAGATTGTCATCTGAGAGAATGTAGTGTTCCATATATTTCTTATTTTTGTCATCACATTTTTGTAATCACCATTTGTATTTTTCAGATATATGCAACAAAGAGGGAGTGAAAGGTTACCCATCACTCAAGTATTTTGTCAAGGGAAAACTTTTGTCCGAATATAAAGGTGGCAGAAAGAAGAAAGATTTTTATGGGTTCATAAAAGATGCTCCCATTGAAATAAAGGAGACGGTAAAAGAAAAGGAGAAAGGAAAAGACGAATTGTAGCCACTTATGTTAATAATTATTTTTTGCTCAAGTCAGCTTGTTCAAGTTTTAAAAAGTAGTTCTCAATTTAAAAATAAAATTCTTACTCTACAATCATTTGTTTGTGGTGTTGTACGTATGATCTTTAACTTTTGACATCCTCATGCCCAGAATATTCCCATTCATCAGAGTATTTACCTCCTACCCAATCTGATTAAAACCAGATCTACAAAAAACGCTTTCCATCTTTACCGGTCACTCGTCACTCTGGGACCAACACTCCAGTTTCCATGTTCTGAGTATTGACCAATCAGAGCTTCTCCGAGATTTACGGATGTATGTTTGAAATGTCGAGGCCAGGCCACATTCTGCATGGGAAAGACAAGTTGACCTTGAGATATTAGGAACGGGGAATTGTGTCCTGGAAATAATCGATACATCTAAACTCTATTAATGTTGATCTTATATCATCATGGTTTCCAGTGAATAAAATATTAATCAGATGAAACGAGCTAAAATATTTGGGATGAGATTTATATATACCGTACAGCTGTCGCTCCAGTCACTGCATAGTAAGGCAGGCGACCTTGTTCTTCTGAAAGCTGTTTTTACCCCTCGGCCATTTTGGCCTCGGGGTATTGTCGTCGCCATGTACGTCTGTCCGTACGTCCGTATGGCCGTACGTCCGTACGTCCGTTCGTCGTTCCGTTACCGCATTTTAGGCAAAACCACATGAGACACTACCACCAAATTTTCAACACTTATTTATATAGTGCTAAGTCAGACGCCTATCGAAAATGGCTTCCCTCGGCCCATATTTTACAGAGTTCTGCCCCTTTACAGATTTTTTAATTTCTATTTCTATCCTATATGCCTGAATGTAACCAACTATATCTGCAGAACTGTGTTCACTATAGCTACTATATTTTGGAAACTTGTTTATATTGTTGTATTCTACAAGCCAACAAAGGATTGCTCGCCTCGGCTTATGGAGTTATGCCCCTTTCGGATGTAATAATCTTCGATTTTGTTAGTTGTAGCTGAATGTACAAGTTATAACTGCAGATCCGTGTTCGGTACAGCTTATTCGTCTTGGTTCTTATTTCACAGAGTGCTAAGTCGTGGCGCCCCTCGGCCCATACTTTACAGAGTTATGCCCCTTTACAGATATATTAATTTCTATTTCTGTCCTTTATCCCTGAATGTAACCAACTATATCTGTAGAACTGTGTTCGATATAGCTACTATATTTTGGAAACTTATTTATATTCCTGTATTCTACAAGCCAACAAAGGATTACTTGCCTCGGCTTATGGAGTTATGCCCCTTTCGGATGTAATAATCTCCGATTTTGCTATCTGTAGTTGAATGTACAAGTTATATCTGCAGATCCGTGTTCGATATAGCTTATTCGTCTCGGTTCTTATTTTACAGTAGTGCTAAGTCAGACGACTATCGAAAGTGGCGCCCCTCGGCCCATACTTTACATGCCCCTTTACTGCTATATTAATTTCTATTTCTGTCCTATATGCCTGAATGTAACCAACTATATTTGCAGAACTGTGTTCGGTATAGCAACTATATTTTGGAAACTTATTGTTGTATTCTACAAGCCAACAAAGGATTACTCGCCTTTGCTTATGGAGTTATGCCCCTTTCGGATGTAATAATCTCCGATTTTGTTATCTGTAGCTGAATGTACAAGTTATATCTGCAGATCCGTGTTCGGTATAGCTTATTTGTCTCGATTCTTATTTTACAGAGTGCTAAGTCAGACGCCTGTCGAAAGTGGCACCCCTCGACCCATATTTTACAAAGTTATGCCCCTTTACAGATATATAATTTTTCTATTTCTGTCCTATGCCTGAATGTAACCAACTACCGGTATATCTTGATCATCCCACATAGAACTATCTCTTCCTCAATTCACACTACACATGGGTCTCAATCACTTGGGGAAAGCCGAGGGGTTTTGATTAGATCAATCTCATGTTAAACATGGAAAAGCCGGCCTTCGTCTCAGATCCTAAATCAGCTACATGAAAGATAGGGAGCATATTTTTATACCCCCCGACACGTAGTGTAGGGGGCGTATACTGGTTTCAGCTTGTCCGTCCGTCCGTCCGTACGGATGTCTGTACGTCCGTCCGTAACATTTCGTTTCCGGAGCATAACTTGACAACCGCCAGTTGGATTCCTCTCAAATTTGGTATGCAGCTACCATACCATGAGACCTTGCTTGGGATTGCGTTTGGCGCATGTGCGTCTACAGGTGGCGCCACCTAGGGTCATTCCGTAACATTTCGTTTCCGGAGCATAACTTGACAACCGCTACTTGGATTCCTCTCAAATTTGGTATGTAGCTACCTTACCATGAGACCTCGCTTGGGATTGCGTTTGGCGCATGTGCGTCTACAGGTGGCGCCACCTATGGTCAAAAGTTTCTCATGTCAGTCCGTAACATTTCGTTTCCGGAGCATAACTTGACAACCGCTACTTGGATTCCTTTCAAATTTGGTATGCAGCTGCCATACCATGAGACCTCGCTTGGGATTGCGTTTGGCGCATGTGCGTCTACAGGTGGCGCCACCTAGGGTCAAAAGTTTCTCAAGTCCGTTCGTAACATTTCGTTTCCGGAGCATAACTTGACAACCGCCAGTTGGATTCCTCTCAAATTTGGTATGCAGCTACCATACCATGAGACCTTGCTTGGGATTGCGTTTGGCGCATGTGCGTCTACAGGTGGCGCCACCTAGGGTCATTCCGTAACATTTCGTTTCCGGAGCATAACTGACAACCGCTACTTGGATTCCTCTCAAATTTGGTATGTAGCTACCTTACCATGAGACCTCGCTTGGGATTGCGTTTGGCGCATGTGCGTCTACAGGTGGCGCCACCTATGGTCAAAAGTTTCTCATGTCAGTCCGTAACATTTCGTTTCCGGAGCATAACTTGACAACCGCTACTTGGATTCCTTTCAAATTTGGTATGCAGCTGCCATACCATGAGACCTCGCTTGGGATTGCGTTTGGCGCATGTGCGTCTACAGGTGGCGCCACCTAGGGTCAAAAGTTTCTTAAGTCAGTTCGTAACATTTCGTTTCCGGAGCATAACTTGACAACCGCTCCTTGGATTCCTCTCAAATTTGGTATGTAGCTACCTTACCATGAGACCTCGCTTGGGATTGCGTTTGGCGCATGTGCGTCTACAGGTGGCGCCACCTAGGGTCAAAAGTTTCTCATGTCCGTCCGTAACATTTCGTTTCCGGAGCATAACTTGACAACCGCTACTTGGATTCCTCTCAAATTTGGTATGTAGCTACCTTACCATGAGACCTCGCTTGGGATTGCGTTTGGCACATGTGCGTCTACAGGTGGCGCCACCTATGGTCAAAGTTTCTCATGTCAGTCCGTAACATTTCGTTTCCGGAGCATAACTTGACAACCGCTATTTGGATTCCTTTCAAATTTGGTATGCAGCTGCCATACCATGAGACCTCGCTTGGGATTGCGTTTGGCGCATGTGCGTCTACAGGTGGCGCCACCTAGGGTCAAAAGTTTCTCAAGTCAGTTCGTAACATTTAGTTTCCGGAGCATAACTTGACAACCGCTGCTTGGATTCCTCTCAAATTTGGTATGTAGCTACCTTACCATGAGACCTCGCTTGGGATTGCGTTTGGCGCATGTGCATCTACAGGTGGCGCCACCTAGGGTCAAAACTTTTTCTTGTCGGCC
>JAVTVY010033312.1:0-14286 GCA_036873755.1 Hanleya hanleyi | reverse complement strand
GAAGGGAACATAATGGTAGGGGCTTTTTTGTTGGCTTGTCCGAATCAGACGCCACGCTGGTGGGGTATCCTCTGATGTTGCCGCGCTCCCGCCAGATTGGCACCATAATGCGGGGTAGAAATATGGCTGGTCCTTGCCATAAACCTTGGGTAAAAGCGGATACAATGATCCTATCGCCCCTCCACGTTTACAAGTAGTTAAAATGCTCCCGTGATGTCATAAGACTATTAAATATTCATGACCTGGGCGACTGAACACCAAATTCAACTGAAATCTGTAAGATCCAACATGGCGACATATACGATTGTGGAGCATTTATAGGATATTAATTTATTAAGCTTGCGATTAGTTGGACGTGACTGGTGTTTTTAACTTCCATTATTTCTACGACGAGTATTGTACTCTTTATTATAACTTCCTGGTTGAACAGATAAAGACTGCACGAATGCAAGACGAGAAAGAAAGTTTTTAGGTGAAAGAGTGTAGCTAAAACGAGGAAAAGGTATTCCATACAGTTGTTGCATGCTTATAATGACCATGCTTTTAATAGTCAACTTTTAATGCGCTTATCTCATCACTGTATAAAATGAAATATTTAAGACTGTTGACGTGTTATAACAAAAACAGAAACCATTGATTGTTAAGCAAGATAGGATGAAGCCGGTCATCCTGTTCTCTGATACACATTTCCGCGAGCAATGTTACGGGCTAAGATTCCACAGTGCAGTCACAGTCCTGCTAGTGTTTTCTGGACGGCTTCGTGTGTAAGGGAAGTGAAAAAAGACAAAGGAATCAACCAGGCGATATATACAAAAAGAACTATTAAACTTGTGGTGCTCTCTATAAAATGAATGACTGATATAGATATTCGAACTTGTATATTGACATTCTAAAATTATTTTTACTTCTATATCTTTTGTTAATTTTTTTAGTGCTGGTAAAATTATGAATTGAAAAACAAACATGTGTAATGAAACATTAATAAAGCAGGGATTTGATGGCCTTCGAAATTCGTACGGGAAATGGTTCGAAAACAAATTCAATCAATCAATATTCACAGGTTAAACCCTCAAACCTGAAAACTATAGCCCCGATTAACAATCTATGAGTTGCTGTTAATTAACTGAATACACCCAGTGAATAAAACATGTATACGGCGTTGTCATATTATCATATTTTATGGACACGGAAATTTATTTTGGACGACGACTGGCTATACTAGATATCGTCTCTGACAAGCGTCAATAAACCCAGTGTTTTGCTGTGGTCTGCTTGGTAGAAAAGTTGTACTCAAGGCTGAGGCGCTATACATAAAATCTCAATTAGGTAGCTACAATAAAGAATAATAGCAAGCCAGATCCGAGAGACTTAAGTGCATGTTCCTCAGCCGAGTCGTGAAATTATCGGTATGCGCTAATTAAGGATGTAATAATTTCATGATTGCCAAATGTTTGCCTTACACGTCCACGTTTAATATCATTTCCGCATTAATCGGAAGATCTTTATGGTAATTCATATGTTGGCGATAGTTGTCCTACAACAAATCCAAATTATCAAGTTCAATTTAAGAAGTGTGGCAAACAGTATATGGTTTCTTGTACAGAAGAAAACAATTGCTTAGTTGTAAGCATTTCACTGTCAGTTAAATTGACCACATTGGCAGAACAAAACTAATTGATAAACGTCATTGCGCATGAAGCTATTGTAGCCCTATAATCATATGTGAATACTGCTATATTACTAGATTCATACTGTAAGGGTCATTCAACGAAAACAAAAGGTCTCGAAAGTAGATGTATTTCGCTTCCACTCGATAGCACGTGCACACCAAAACCAAAACTGTATCGAGACACCCAGAATCCTTGAAATACCATGCAAAACAAAGACTCGTGGAAACCTCTCTCAAGGGAATGTGACTCGATAAGATGACACGAGTGTCGTTATCTAGATAATACCTTCCACATAGATGTAATAAAAGATTGGATATCATTTTTGGGAAATTATACAGAACAGAACATTGTAAAATTTCCAGTCGGCTATGGTATATTAGTTGGAAACAAAGCTACTAGGTTGCTATAAGGACTGACATGAGAATGGGGACAGGTTTCCAAATGTTCTATCGGAAAACGGTCAATGACTTGACTTACCTACATGTAGTTTCAAATCTATAATTAATAGTTTTCGGAATTTTACAAGAAAAATGTTTTATTTTAAAGATATTGTATACCCCCGAAATTCGTTTAGGACAGAGTAGACTAAAACTAGGACAAAACTATGTTATGTTTTCCTTCGCGCGTGTTTGTCATCAGCATCCTTAATGTACGTCTGTATACGGTGAAGACATGAAACCTTGTCATCAGAAATGACAGTTACGCGATATGCTACCGTAAGAGGGAAGCACCTCAAGGAATTTTTCGATATGGTCGCTATGATCTCCCTCTCTATCATGTCTTAAAAAATCAATATGGATTCCAGGCCATATGCAATAAATGAGGTTGAATAACGAAATTGTGCAAACCGATTGATGACTTCGCGGCCAACAAGAACTGAAGAAGCCCGTGTATGAGCCCGTATGTATCATCATCAAATCAATCCAGGTAGCAGCACTATATACATGCATGTATCAGGCATACCTATCTCCTTTACTTCAGATTTCCCTACAGGTGTTTCCAGCCGATTCGCTATAGCCACGAACATTGATTCTGTCATCTGATCCTACTAATGAGCCAGGTGTGGTCGTCTGTGTTCGCGCAGCGTCGTTCTAGATGATAGTTCGCAGTGAATTAAGGATTTCTACCTCAGTCAACCACGCGTGAGACGGAGGGGAGATAGGAGTTATCTGCCTCGACTCCCCTTGGTCTGCAGTATAATTAGTAGGCCTACAGACGTCTAACGTATCATTTTACTTTCCTTTAATATCTAGTGGACATAACCATGTTAATTTTGCAAAAACGTTTATTTCGTTTGTGGGTATCTTTATGTAGGCTCCCCAACTCTGTCTAGCTTAAAGCATACAGTTTATTCCGGGGCATATCTGAGCTTTTTATATCAACAGACGTTTTAGGGTTTTTGTGATAATCTTCTCATTTGCCCATCCAGTGATCATTCAGCTATGTAATAAAAATTTTGTGCTGCCTCTATATCTTTTGGTTTACCAATTTCAAATTTAGAATCATTCTATTCAGAATTAGAATTTATTTATTTTCGCCAGTTGAAAGCTCTAGAAATGTTTAATTTTAAAACCATGTAATAAAAGTAGAATGACAGTATTTATCCCTCAGCGAGGTCTACAAACACTAACCCCAGGGGTGATTTGTGGAGTACCGCATGGGGAGAGGGGGTGCCGATTCCTTCCTAAATAATTTTATTTTCCCTGAATTTGAACATTACCACACTAAATCTTTAAAATCGAAGATATTGGTACTGATGACGTCACAGTGCCGTAATTTTGTCAGAATGCATCTTTTTCGACTGATTGTTTTGAAATTATTGTCTATGGAATTCTCTTCGCTACACTGCATTATAGATTCATAAATACTTCCGCTCCACCAACAAATAAAATTCCACTTTTTAAGTACGAATTTACTGTAGCGTAAAATTATACTTCAAGACGGTGCTCTAATTATCGCTCAAATCTGGCCACGTCACATAAAAGCGGCTAGAGACATCTCCGATTACAGACATAGTGAAAATTGGATTTGGACACCTACCGCCTTATTGTGCGTAAATACGGTCATACTTGAGCTTACAGGAAAGGCACAATGCTCAATGCTCGAACTGCTTAGGAAGAATCTTTATGGACATTTGGGCCGTGTTAGCACTGCTGGTGAAGCCCTTTCGGGTGGTATCAATTCTTGAAATCCTTAACGGCTTGACAAGTGTCTCTAAATTTCACCAAATTCGCACGGCACAATTTTAGCATTAATGTGGTGGAGGGAGTGGAGGATTCATTGTCAGCTAATTATAATGGAATTTCTGTAAATGTGTTTTTTTCCTGCAGTAAATTTGGTAATAAAATTTTCACATGGAATCCTAGTGAAATGACTCAAATGGTTAGTGAACTAGAAACCGATGACCTATATTCTTACTAGCTTACTAGAGTGTATGGCAGAATTGAGAGAGAGGTGAAAGAATTTAGATTTAATGCCTGGATTAAGTCGCTAGCTATTGATTTGATATCACATAGAGTGTATCTTCCTGTGAAGCGGGCATTTTCACCTCTACGATAATTTAAATAAGCGTCCTGTTTACAAGGGGGGATATCTTGCATTTATACAAAATTAGCATGTAACAGTTAGAAATATTCACGAAAGATGACAAAAGGTGTACTTTCGCTGGTATCGAATATAGAATAATTGTGATCAGTACTACCCAGTTAGACTGACTGGGCGTGTGTGGACACTGGGGAGTGAAATCAGTACATCGGGATTTCGCCATTATAACAGTTTAAATACTAGTTCCAGCACTTACTATCCTAGTTACAAAGTGTACTCCTGATGCGCGCAATAGCTGTATATGTATGTATCTAAACTACTAAAAGAGCCGACCGGAAATGTCCGTCTGTCACAGCTGAATCGTCCGTATCTTTGGCTGTCATAGATAGCGTCCGCAGACACCATTGCATGTGATTTAGAGCCACCAAGCTCGGTACATATGTACTGCGAGTCAATAGCTTCATGATGGTAAAGTTAGTTCAACCATGGAGTTAAATATAGAAGAAGAAACAACTCCGCCAGATCAAAGTGTTCAATGTACGATTCCGCCACAGCAGGGATTCGTCGGATTAGCCTGTGTGTACTTGGGGGATTAAAGCAGATTCGGTCATGTTCGGCAGTTGTCGGATTCCCGAGCATGCGCCCCATCGATGTCATCAAAGCTATGATAAGTTGAGTGTATTGGAAATGTGAATTGGTACTTAGCCGCCCGCTGTGCACGCCGCCGGGGAGTGTTGAGTTTGAACATGGAGAGAAAGAGAGACCATTTTGACTCAACAGTGACAGGCACATCACTTACATTTCTATTATAAATTATATTAGGAATTCAAATTTTTCCATGAATAGAAAAAAATCTTCAATACATCGGCGGCACGACACGATCATTGCACGAGTACGGCCGTACGTAATTCATCAAGCTTGACACTTGCTGAACACATGTTTTATATGATGAGGTTATATGCGTCTATCATCAAACATTGTAGGCAGAACTATACCTGATAGCCTGTCGTTCCTCATGGTGGATATGGTGAGAAAGAATATCTTCGTTGTGCTGAAGGTCTTGCTCTTGGTCAGAAAATTTCGTAAAATAAATAAGTTGTCAAACATGTATTTTCAGGTCTTATGTATCGAAATTTGAGCAGCACACGCTCACCGTATACAAAATAGAGGCCATATTTATTTGTGATAGATACAGGATGTGTTTATATGTGTAAGAATCACGGTGACTCACTTAGCCAATATTACAATGACATCGTTACCGCACTGTGTACTGCCGGTAATGATACCTTAGCCGAGCGTAAAACTGGCGGTAACTATGTGGTACCTGGTTGGAATGACCATTTGTCAATGATTTACACGCTCATGCACGTGTTGCCTTCGTACTTTGGAAAGAGCATGGCAGTCCCCGTAGCGGCTATGTTGCCGATTATATGCAACGCACCAGGCGTCAATTTAAATATGCGCTGAGAGTGTGCAAGAAAAACGAAGAGTCTTTGCGCGCTGACAAAATGGCCGAAGCGTATTCTTGTTATAACACTGACGATTTTTGGAAAGAGGTCAAAACTGTTAATTCCAAACGTATGTCATTGCCATGTAATATTGATGCTGTCGAGGGTGAAGTGAACATTGCTAATATGTGGAGAAGTAAGTTTTACTCTCTCCTTAACTCTGTCTGCACTCTTCAGCATAAAGGTAAGGTGTTGAATGTTCTCTCTGATAGTAAACCATGTGAAAACGTGACATCTGTGGATGTCATTGTTGAGAATGTAAATAAGTTAAAAACTTGTAACGCGACAGGTCCCGACGGACTCAGCGCTGAACATTTACAGCATGCATCGCCTGTTCTGATGCACCATCTTTCATTGTGTATAAATGCTTTTTTCTCACATGGTTATCTTCCCCAGGAACTGACATATGTTGTCATAAATCCTATTGTGAAAAACAAATCTGGTGACATCACTAGCTCTGACAACTATAGACCCATAGCTATAGCCACCGTGATATCTAAATTAATTGAAAATGTCATTCTTGGTAAATGTCAAGATGCTTTGATCACCACTGACTATCAGTTTGGCTTTAAACCTAAACGGTCCACGGATTAGTGTATTTATGTCCTCAAAGAGGTTACTAATTTTTACTTTACGCAAGGTAGTCCGGTTTACATGTGTTTTCTTGACGCTACCCATGTGAACAAGGCTTTCGACAGGGTTAACCAGTGGACGCTTTTAAACAAACTTATTCAACGTGGTGTTCCGTTTTACATTGTAAATGTTCTACATGTATGGTTCAAAACCCAGCAATTTGTTGTCAAATGAGGATCCGGTTATTCAGATGTCTTTGGGGCCTCCAATGGTGTGCGGCAAGGCGGGCTACTCTCTCCTTTGCTATTTTCTGTTTATATCCACGATGTTGATGTGGCACTCACTGATTCTAAAGTGGGTTGCAATATTGGTGGTATATTCATAAACCACATTATCTATGCTGACGATATATGTCTTATCTGCCCCTCGGCTAAAGCTCTACAATCACTTCTTAGTGTATGTGAAACTTACTCTGCTTCCCATGACGTTGTTTTTAATCCTAAGAAAAGTGTATGCATTGTCGCTAAACCCAAACTGTACAAGGATTTCAACCCTCCTCCGTTACACTTATGTGGAATTCAACTCAATTTTGTTCATTTCTTTACATACCTTGGTCATATCATCACCGATAATCTGTCTGACGACAAAGATATTGACTCCCAGAAACGCAAACTGTGTATTAGAGCTAATGTCCTCCTTAGAAAATTCCATGCATGTACTGAGTTTGTCAAGAAATGTTTATTTCGTGCCTATTGTTCCAACATTTACTGTTGTCAGCTATGGTGTCTGCACAGTAAGAAGACCATGAATAGCATCAGAGTAACGTACAACAATTCATTTCGCTGGTTGATGTGTTATAGACGCGATTGTAGTGCTAGTTTTATGTTTGGGATTAATAATATTCCCTCATTTGGGGAACTTATACGCAAGTCGGTCTATGGCTTTACGAGTCGCTTGTATAGCTCTGATAATATACTGCTTACTTGTCTGCAAATGTCTGATGTAAAGTCGCTATCGAAGCTCTACATTAACCGCACTCCTCTACCACTTCTCACTGTTCTTTATGTAATGCTATGGACTATCAGTCTGAAATAAAATTATTATTATTATTATTATTATGCATCCCGTTCTAAAATCCTCTTTTTCTGCCTTAATAATTAGGTAGGAATTTATTTTTACTCACCAGGGAACCACCAGTGTGAATTGTAGGCCTACTGTTGCGCTTATCGTTCCTCGTTTTCGTTAACGAGATTGTTTATTTTAGCATAATATGCTTATTTGATCTCAAGATTGTTAAGTTAGTATAACCATGGAGTTAAATAAGTTTTATTTAACTCCATGGTATAACGTAATTAGAATAAAATGAACTGTTGATATTCGTCAGCCAATAATACCTTTAATACCGATGTCCATCAAGAACCCATCGGGCCAGAAGTGATCTTCATTACACACGTATTGAAGATCAATTGGCGATTAGCACGTAGGGGGTAAAACGGCCTTGGCTGACTCATTAGTTAATAGCTTTGAAGCAGCGCAAAAGCGAAAAAGGCCAATCTAGTGTTTACAATATTGCATTTTATCCAAATTCAGGCTTCCGGTCCCTAAAATGGTAAAGGCTGATATGTACTCTTTTATTTGATCTTGAACGCAATCACAAAATGTGTCATTTTTAAAATGCGGAAATTCTGTTAATTCGGCAGTGAAAATGATGTATTTTCTGTTCGTGGCAAAATTGCCTATGTATTTTAGATGGGGTTTTTGAGAATTGTTCTATTGTTTATTTTATTCGCTAGTGCAACCGGTCCCTCATGAGCTATTCGTTTCCACATTTGATGTACTTATACCAAGTTCCCTGCAAATTTTTGTCTTGTTGAGAAATGCGGAAATTGTAGAAAAACGATAAAATATACAAAACGACAGTATAATTCCAAAGTCCTGTAACTAAGCTATGAATGGTCATATTCTGATCAATGAAATATGCTCATATTCAGTATGATTTCAAATTGCCTAATATTTGTGTTGCGCATAATTAATGCATCGTTACTTTTACGTAGAACTACTGCGCATTTTTAATTTCAACTTCCGTTGATGTTTTTTTGCGGCGAATAAGAGCCAACGATTCAGTCGGCGGAATCATACATTGCACATCAAACGGACAGATCGTGACTTACAGCCATTCAGAGTACAATAGCTCTGCGGGCGACCTCACGGGTCAGCGACCCGCGGCTGGCCAAGTTGTTTCTCATTTTAACTCCATAGTTCAACGATCCACCGCCAGGAGGCGAATAGGTAACTGGTATCTCTACTATTAAGCGGGATCTCCATCCATGACTCATTCTGTCAATGCGTGCAGGGAAAAGAGGCTGGAGAAATGGTAGAAGACAGGGTGGGGGAGGTGGCTGCGGCAAAGGTAGAAGACGGGCTGATGCGAGGAGGGGGGATGAGCAGCTTTATATGCTTGGGGAGGATAGGAGCTGGGGGAATGAAAGGGGAGGAGCCGAGGGGATCGAGCGAAAGAGATGCGCGGGTCTCTGATTGCTGGTATAGGCGAAACACGCAGCTTCCGATCCACTTTTTTTCAGGGAACTTTGATACTAACGTGAGGTATTTTGTAATATGGTTTGGCATTGTTGTGTTTCGGTGAGGCCTGATTCATTCATAGTGGGTAGTACAGGGTCGATGTTAACATTTGGTGGTGTCTAGGAAAAAGTATTAGCGTATTTACTGTATTAAGCAGGAGATACTATATGCCAGCTGTTTTTTTTTTATTTGCCACAAAGTCACAAAGGATTTTGTTTAATGGTGAATAATTGAATTGTTTTCTCGACAATATCTTGAGGAATATAAGGAAGTAAATTTTGTATAGAGTAGAGATGAATTTCATTAGGGTTTTTTTTAATGCGGAAGTTATATATGTCATAAATTGACTTCAGCAAGTCAGAGATGATTGGAGTTGTCAGCATTCACAAACGCCAGTACGTTAATATATAGCATCGGACAAGCATTTCAATGAAGCTTCTAATAACCCCTGCGTCATATTGCACACACGATTGCATTCAGAGAGAATATAATCGCTGATGCCCCAAACAACTTGGCAGAGCTATGACAAACACAGAGGTTATCTTACTCAGGCTAGAATAATATAATTATTTTTAGTCCAAATTATTTGAAAACCTACAGTTCACATGAAATCCATGTATTAGCCTACCGACAGTCACGATGACACGAAGCAGACACGTTGTGGATTTGCCTACCATCACAATTCTCCTGATACTACAAGGATTGGTGACCAATGCTGTGACAGGTGACGGTCGGTGTGCCAAGAGTGAATACATTAGGCCCACTATAAACTGTGATTACCGTCATCAACAAGTTAAGACTGTCACTGGGATCAAGATTCCGCACGACTGTCGGACCCTAGATATATCATACAATTTGCTGACCTCAGTTAACGACTCTGTGTTTGTTGATCTCACAGATCTTTTGTCGCTAAACCTGTCTCACAACCAAATCACTCGTCTCGAACCAAAAGCTTTCCTGGGATTAGCCAACTTAATTTGCCTTCATCTGGAATACAACCCACTGTCGTATTCGGCATACCCCGTGCCGATTTTCATCCCGCTTGTGAGCTTGAAAGTTTTGAACATCGGCCAAGGTAAAGATGCAATTATTCCCGAGGTCACCTATCCGGATGTCGCCTTGTCCTCTCTGGGTTCGCTGGAAGAGCTTCATATGGACATGCTTAAGGATGTACAATTCAGAAGTGGTTTCGCTAAACTTCGTCGACTTAAGATTCTTTCAGATGGACGCCTTTCCAAAATTGAAGAATTATTCAACGAAACTTTCACAGTGTTTGAAAATTCAACAGTTACGACATTGACATTATCAAGCTGTAGGATTTTAAGAATAGAACCGAACACCTTTGTACATTTTCGCAACCTGAAAAATTTGAGCATCAGTAACAATTTCTTTGGGTTATCAGCTGCTTTGAGATCTCTAGCGGGACTAGCAGGTAGAAATATGACTTCCATAGACATCTCTCGGGTAAATTCCTTTGATGCCCCCCTTTCAGATGTCTCTCTAACAAAGGATATGTTCGAATATTTGAAAGATATTTGTGTTCAATCGCTGGACTTAAGTGATAATTTTCTAGTCTATTTTGATGCCAGCGCCCTGTTGACGTTCCGCCAGCCAGATTGCTTGAGAGAGTTTCGTTTCACAAAATTCTACCTGAAACGTAGTTCATTGTCAGCTATGTACCTCTATCTAAATCGTTTTCCAAACCTTAGACACATAGAACTCACACACTGGCTTAGAAGACCGGTGAGTGTGGATAGTCACAAACGACTTAAAACAACAACGGCTGTCAATGCCGGTAACAGCAAAGTCCTGTATTTTCATCTTCCACCTCGTTTGGAATTGATGGACGTCAGTTATGTTAGCATGACTTGTCGGGGGTTTTCAGACATCTGTCTTCTGGGCGGAAGTCGTCTGCATACATTAGATATATCGCATGATAGAGGACAACTTTGCTATCGAATGAGATGGCATGGCTTCGAAAACGTGCGGGTTTTATATATCTCGGGAAACGACTATTCTACGGATTTAAATCATATATTTCTGGACTCCTTCCCGAATTTGACAACGCTAGTAGCAAGAGACACAAACCTAGTGATTCCGTTCCAGACAGACACAGCTGATCTTTTATTCCGTAGTCTCGTTCTCCTGCAGCATCTCGATCTGGCCAATAGCGGAATATCAAACATACCAGACGGACTGTTAACGCATCAAACAGAATTAATAACATTGGACCTGGGTTATAACAAATTTTCAGAGATTCCCACAATTATATATTCCTTGCACAACTTAATAAACCTGGACATGCGCTTTAACGCCCTTAGAACCATACCATCGCGTGACAGACAACTGCTTGATTCGGTGGTTGAACGGCTAGGAAAGTTTTTACTGTTTCTGGACGGAAACCCCTTCACCTGTAACTGTGAAACGTTTGATTTTGTGGAATGGATTTGGATCTCCGAAGTACAGTTTGATAACCACGGAAACTACAGCTGTGTTCTCAATAACGGCTCCGTAGTTTCAATGCCGAGTCTTCGATCGACATTGAATGTCCTTAAAATACAATGTGTTAGTTCCTTCTGGATTGTGTTTGCTGCTCTGGGAGCTTCCGTGCTGATTGTATGTTTAGTGGGGACAGCTGTTGGTTACCGATATCGGGTCCCTATAACCTACTGGTTCATTACACTCTGTAAAAAGCCAGAGGCGGAACCGGAAGAGCGGCACAGATACGACGCTCTGGTAGCCTATTGTCACGAGGACTACGAATGGGTGTGCCATACATTACGTTCCACACTCGAGAAAAAAGAAATCCAGCTCGGGTATAAACTGTGTATTTATGACAGAGACTTTATCCCCGGTCTGACTATTGAGGAGAATGTCGTGAATGCCATAAACAGCAGCTTTAAGACAATTCTCGTGATAACACCGGCGTTTGTAAGATCCGCTTGGTGTCGCTTTGAAATCGAAATTGCCCGGATGAAGATGATCCAGGAAGGTAGACAGGACGTGATCATCCCGGTAATATTACAAGATGTCCCAGTTAGTGCCATGCCCAAGGCATTGCTAAACCTTTGGAATACCAGCGTGTTTCTGGTCTGGAGTGAAAGTCCCGCAGAACAGCGGCATTTCTGGAATAAGCTCACCTCGGCTCTCGGTCCGGCTAGAGTCGAGAAATTGCAAGCTGTTGTTGCTGACGATTTGTATGAACAAAACGAAAGGGAGCTGGATGATGTGCTGGGTAGAGAAGAACAACGACCTCTTCTGTCTCCACGTTGAATATTTCCTCGTCGAAGGTGCCTTCGTGTGAACCTTTATACTACCATCTTATTTTGACATCTTTGCGGTATGTGAGAAACTTGGAGTAGATAGGTAGTAACAGTTATGGTTCTGATCTAGACTCATAATATTTTCTTTGATAGACATTTAGAAGTCGGCGTATATAACACAATGCTATTCTATGGATAACATCTTCTTTATTTCTGTGGGTAAAGACAGCAATAAAGAAGTTGTTATCCATAGAATAGCATTGTGTCATATACGCCGACTTCTAAATGTCTATCAAAGAAAATCTACGTCCCACAGCAGTAAAGAAGTTTTTATCCATAGAATAGCATTGTGTTATATACGCCGACTTCTAAATGCCTATCAAAGAAAATATACGACCAGAGCAATAAAGAAGTTGTTATCCATAGAATAGCATTGTGTTATATACGCCGACTTCTAAATGCCTATCAAAGAAAATATACGACCAGAGCAATAAAGAAGTTGTTATCCATAGAATAGCATTGTGTTAGATTCATAATAAACTATCTTCCATCTTCGAAAATACCAGCCAAAGTGGAACAGCTCGATACCTGCACTGATAATGGCTGTTGGCAGTTGGTTCTATGGAATCTGCATCTGCCGCGATATTCTAGGAGCATTTTTATATTCACCGGCATTTGGTATATACACCACGTCAAACTTGTCCTTTGTGGACAGTCTGGATACATGTCGATATGACAAAGAGGCTCTGGGGTGAGTGAGTAGGAGTTAACGTCGTTTTCAACCTTGTTTCCGGCATATCACGACGGTGCCTACATGTGCCAGGACACGAGAGTGTCCACAGTTCCTATTATCCTGGACACTGATCAGCCAAACCAGTACAGCACTTGGTCACAAGAGGAAATTGCAAGCAATGTTATGACAATGCTGAACGTATGACACAGGTTAATCGTGGCTACATGTTAAAGCGTACTGAATGGTAACCTAATTAGACAAGGTTATTTTGAAGAGCGGGTGTCTCCAGAATTCTCATGAAATATCAATAATCCAGATTGTTAGGGATTTCCCATCTTAAAAGTGACACCTTGGTTAATTATATTTTATCAGAATTTGTTCGACACCTCTTCTGAAAACATAACCTGCTTGTAGATTTAATATTTGCATTTTGCATCAGCGTTCATACTCCATACTGAATACTCCGTTCATGAAACTTACAATTAGTTATTAATACATTTATTGTGATTTTCCAATTATGAGTGTTAGAATTTGAGGTAACGTTAACAACCCCTTGTAGACAATTTGTTTCTGAAAGCGCAACTTATTGCCTTTGAAAAACTCTTGACTGCGCTTTAGGCACAGGGACATTTGCCTTATAGAGATTTTTAAATCTGGGTACCCCCTAACCTTCAATATTGAATGATGAAGATTGGGGATAGGGTTATATTTATCATTTTTCTTCGGTTTATTATTTCATCAAACTGCAACTTGTTTGGTATCTCTTTGGATGCATGAATGAATAATGTCTAACATAGCGCACGATTTTGACGGATATATCTGAAATGGGTCGTGAACGTGACGGCATTGGGACGTCACGACACTACAATGCATATTTTCTGCTGTTGCTGATGATGGATCAGTCAACTAAACGAAAGTTCGCTGGATAATGTTTGATTGGCAATATATTTTGGAACCGGGTTGGTATAACGTGCCAATTGAGTTACGCCTAGACAATATTTTCACTTTTGACCTTTAGCGTAATGCATGGCGTATCAGATGCCCTGTGGGTTCATGTAAGCATAATTCAATTATTCAACTCCAAGAGCAAAAATATTTTTGAAAAAATCTAATTTGGGGACTTCGTAACTCGACAAACTGCTTTGAGCTTATTTACATAACATTCTGTACAAAGGGTAGATTCATCATTGGCAAATTCAATATTGCGGCCATGTTGGTCTACAGAAATATTTTCCCCAGAAAATTATTAACATGCGCCGAATTTGCTGCATTTGTCTTACACCAATTCGTACGTTCATCACGTCCAAGCTATTCCGTGTTAATAACCTAATATTTTGGACTATCTTGAGTCAATTTTGTACATTTCTGAGAGAAGCACCATGAAAATATTCAAAATGGCTGTCATCATGTGTCAT
>JAVTVY010033311.1:0-13602 GCA_036873755.1 Hanleya hanleyi | reverse complement strand
AGGTCTGTATATAGGCCCATATAACCCCATACTGGCTATCGGGGGGAGATATGTCTCGTTTGAAGGTCTCATGGAGGAGCACCCGACTGGACTAATGGTTCTTCAGTTTTAAATATTGGCCCATGTAGTCCCATACTGGCTATATGGGGGTATAGGTCCAACCTGGGAATTTTTTTGTGGGCTTTACTATGGGTTGTTTGTTCTTGTTTTTCTCGTCTCGCAAAGAAAAACACGGTGGGAGGGGTCCCAGAGCTAAGCGGTGATTTTTTTTGAAAAGTACCTGGTAGGTCTGTATATAGGCCCATATAACCCCATACTGGCTATCGGGGGGAGATATGTCTCGTTTGAAGGTCTCATGGAGGAGCACCCGACTGGACTAATGGTTCTTCAGTTTTAAATATTGTGCGCATGCACTGTCTGGCCGTAGTATAGAAAGCAGGCATTTTGGGGGGTATGTGGGGAGTGTTTTGGGGTACAGAGGGACCACTATGGCTCTAAATGGATCGTGGGAGGTGTCCAAGTGAAGCTTTTATGGGGTAGAGACAGAATGGCGTGTGTTTAGTGCAAGTCGCGTCAATCTGCGCATGCGCAATTGGGTGTAGTAAGTAAAGTGGTCATTTTGGGGGGTGCGTGGAGGTGTGGTTGGGGTAGAGAGGGACCACTATTTGACCGAATGAGTCGTGGGAGCTGTCATTTTGTAGCTCTCGGGGTGTAGACCCCGAATTGAGGGATGTTCACGTCATCTGTGACGTCATTGGTGATGTCAGCAGTAGGAGTATTTGCGAAAGTGAGCATTTTGAGGCAGTGAAGGAAGGTATTTGGTGTAGAGATGGACCATCCTTGGTCGGAATGCGTCGTGTGGGGTGTCACCTTGTAGCTCTCGGGATGTAGACCCCGATTTGAGGGATGCCCATGTCATCTGTGACGTCCTCAGTACCAGTAGTAGAGAAAGTGGGCATTTTGGGGCAGCGAAGGAAGGTATTTGGGGTAGAGATGGACCATCCTTGGTCCGAATGCGTCGTGTGGGGTGTCATGTTGTAGCTCTCGGGGTCTACATCCCGATTTGAGGGATGTCCATCTGTTACGTCATCGATGACGTCATCAGTACGAGTAGTAGCGAAAGTGGGCATTTTGGGGCACTGAAGGAAGGTATTTGGTGTAGAGATGGACCACTATTAGTCCGAATGCGTCGTGGGAGGTGTCATGTTGTAGCTCTCTGGGTGTACATCCAGATTTGAAGGATGTCCACAGCATCTGTGACGTCATTGGTGACGTCGTCAGTAGGAGTAGTAGTCAAAGTGGACATTTTGAGGGTGTGAAGGAAGGTGTTTGGTGTAGAAATGGACCATCTTGGTCCGAATGCGTCGTGTGAAGTGGCATCTTGTAAAAACGCCCGCCAACGCCAAGCTTAATGCTTCAACGCCCTGGTGAATTAGCCCAAAACCTCTGATTTTCATGGAATTGTCACTACTTCATTGGAAATACAGTGGCACCCGTCAACGCCCGTCGTTACGCCTTAACGCCCTAGCATAACGCCTTGACGCCATGATATAGACAGATGAGAGAAAACAACAACAGCAACAAGGATGACACATGAGAGAACAACAACAACACGAAGTTATTTTCATATAGTTTATTCTCCCCAATGTTACATCATATCCACGCTGGGGGAGCCGCGTTGGGTATGTTTACAATTCAAGAGGACTCTTGTTCAATCAGAGGCCACCATTTGCATCTGTCATATGCGTTCCTGTCCGTTAGATGTATTCTTGTCCAATCAGAAGCCGGCGTTTGAGAAAGTCCCATCTTCGGCCATGTTCGCTCTCATCCGTTTGTTCTAATCTTCGTCGGGCAGGCCTGGATATTGTTTGGACAGCATGTCCTGAAACAGTTGTTTGTGCATTCTGATCGCATTTTCCAGGACCTCGGTGGGTTATAGCCCCAAATCCTCTTCCAAGAGCCGCTTGATCTGCATGCTGGACCTCTGCGTGGGGTCCCCTTTCATTTCAAGCGGTAGTAAGGTATACTGTTCATAGATCGTCATGGCTGTTTTCCTGATGCAAGGCCGCATTTGGGTGTACGCCTGTTGTAAGTTATCCTGTCCGGCGTCCTCGATCACCGCAGCGTGAGTATTGATAGCTGCTGTCACAATACGATCCCAGAAGATAGATTCTACCTCACTTTCCTGGGATGTAGGCTGACTATCTGAGGTCAAGCTCTCCGTATCAGCAGGCAGGCTGTCAGCAATCTCTGTTTCGGTATCAGTCGATACACTGTCAGCAGTCTCTGTATCAGCATCCGCCTCAACGGACTCCTCGGAGTCTTCAATCCCATGTATATTTTTTCGGTTCGCACTCAGAACAAGTATAAGCCATGTTGACGGTTGAACGTCGACTGTGCGTGTTTTGGGAATACACTTGCTTTCATAGACAGTAACGCCCTATCTCTACGCCTTAACGATCGTCCCAACGCCTTAACACCCATTTCAACGCCTTAGCACACTTTCCTAACGCTTTAACGTCGCGCGTCGAATAAATGTTTATTTTGTGCTATTGCTCTGACATACGCCGCTTTCCAGTTCATGCCCGAAGTTTTCAACATCGACGATGTTTTTTCGATTTCCATATGAACCGCATCCTTATCCAACAATTTCATATGTGTCACGAGGTCGACATACATGTACTGCTGACGTAAAGCCCGTCGTAGTCTGGGTGCCAATCTGTTATGGGCTAAAATTGCGGCTTCCTTTTTCGAATACCCTTTGTGTTGAAACTTGTTTTCTGTGGCCCTCAACGTCTCGCCCATCTTGGCGTCCATACTTTCTTTGAACAACTCCTTCCATAGCCTCGGGTTCACATTATGTTCATTCCCTTGTATGGGTTCTGGTTGGTCCTTCACGGTTGGGTGATATTCCGGGACTGATGGTATGAAGCGGACCCGCTGTATGGGGTGGGTTGCTGCTGCTGGACGGGTGCTGCCATGTGTGGACTCGGCGGATGGTGTAGGGGTATATGACGTTGCGGTGATCCCTCGCCGGGTAACAGGTGGGTCGCCAGCCGGCGAACTTCGTGGGTATGGGCTTTTAAATCTACGAACAGGTAGCCGTACGGACGACTTGTCGCCCCTTGAAACGCCTGCATGAAATGGTCGATGTTCTGAAGATAAATTCGACTACCAAACACACGGATTTGTGCTCTGTCAATGGGATTGGAGAACAACACAAAGTATTGGCAGTTCAAGGCAATATCTCTGGACGCCTTCGCTCGAGGAAAGAGATTCGAGGTCAAATAGATGACGGACAGATTCCGATGATGGGATCCTTTAGTAAACAAGTCGGCGACGTGTGAATTGTCCATGGCCGCACTCATCAGATCATCTAGCACTACCACGTTGGTCTGCTCGAGGTCAAAGTAATACGGTTCGTTCATGTCGTGAGGAATCCCTGGGACGAAGCTCATATTCTGTAACCTGGTAGTTTCGTAGGCGGGCTGCCATTGGCTATAACACCAAACAACACGTGTCGGAGCTGGAGTTGCCATACCTTCCTCTAAGAACTTCATCACCCAGGACGTCTTTCCACATGCCGTAGTGCCGCTCACCGTCATCGTATAGGGATGCTCTACTGCTCTTGTAGTTGCGTTGAATGTTCCCGAGAATACTATCGCGACGAGAGATGGTTCTCTGACAGAACGTACATGTACACGACATGTTCATTAGTCGACCAATACATATGGACTGATGAGGGGCACATGTTCATTCCTATATTTACAGAAACCACCACCAACACCACCACACACCAGTTCTATCACCGCCATGAACCTGGTGCACCCACACCCTGGTGTAACCTATGCCCTACGGGCTATAGGGTACAGGGTGCACCAGGTATGTCAACGCGTCAACGCCCGGTGGTGGTGGTGGTGGTGATGATGGTGGTTTGGGGTGGTGGTGGTGTGTGGTGGTGGTAGTATGTGGTGGTGGTAGAACTGGTGTGGTGGTGGTGGTGGAGGTGGAGTGTGGTGGTGGTAGAACTGGTGTGTTGGTGGTGTGTGATGGTGATGTGTGGTGGTGGTGGTGTGTGGTGGTGGTGGTGGTGGTGGTGGCGATGAGGTGGTGGTACCACAACCGGGCGTTGACGGGCGTGGTGGTGATGATGGTGGTTTGGGGTGGTGGTGATGCTGGTGGTGTGTGGTGGTGGTAGAACTTGTGTGGTGGTGGTCGTGGTGGTGGTGGTGGTGGTGGTGGTGGCCTGTGGTGGTGGTGGTGGTGGTGTGTGTGTTAGTGTTGGTTGTGGTGGTGTGGTGATCGTGGTGATGGTGTGTGGTGGTCGCGGTGTGCTGGTGGTGGTGGTGGTAGTGTGTGGTGGTGGTGGTAGAACTGGTGTGTGGTGGTGTTGGTGGTGGTGTCTGTAAATATAGGAATGAACATGTGTCCCTCATCAGTCTATGTATTGGTCGACTGATGAACATGTCGTGTACGTGTACGTTCTGTCAGAGAACCTTCTCTCGTCGCGATAGTATGCTCAGGCACATTCAACGCAAACACAACCAAGAGACACCGCCGAGTCCCGCTATAAGTCCAACAAGAGCAGTAGAGCATCCCTATACGATGACGGTGAGCATACAGCGGGTCCGCTTCATACCATCAGCCCCGGAATATCACCCAACCGTGAAGGACCAACCCGGGAATGAACATAATGTGAACTCGAGGCTATGGAAGGATTTGTTCAAAGAAAGTATGGACGCCGAGATGGGTGAGACGTTGAGGGCCACAGAAAACAAGTTTCAACACAAAGGGTATTCGAAAAAGGAAGCCGCAATTTTAGCCCATAACAGATTGGCAACCAGACTACGACGGGCTTTACGTCAGCAGTTTGTCTACCTCGTGACACATATGAAATTGTTGGATAAGGATGCGATTCATATGGAAATCGACAAAACAGCGTCGATGTTGAAAACCCCGGGCATGAACTGGAAAGAGGCGTATGTCAGAGCAATAGCACAAAAGAAACATTTGTTCGAACGCATCATTAAACGACGTTAAAGCGTTAAGAAAGTGTGCTAAGGCGTTGAAATGGGTGTTAATGCGTTGAGACGATCGTTAAGGCGTACAGATAGGGTGTTACTGTCTATGAAAGCAAGTGTATTCCCAAAACACGCACATTCGACGTTCAACCGTCAACATGGCTTATACTTGTACTGAGTACGAACGCACGTTCACCAGACATTACGATATGATGCGACACCAGAAAAATATACATGGGATTGAAGACTCCGAGGAGTCCGTTGAGGCGGATGCTGATACAGAGACTGCTGACAGTGTATCGACTGATATCGAAACAGAGATTGCTGACAGTCTGTCTACTGATACGGAGAGCTTGACCTCAGACAATCAGCCTACATCCCAGGAAAGTGGTGCAGAACCTACCTTCTGGGACCGTATTGTAACAGCAGCTATCAATATTCACGCTGCAGCGATCGAGGACGCCGGACAGGATAACTTCTAACAGACGTACACCCAAATGCGCCCTTGCATCAGGAAAACAGCCATGACGATCTATGAACAGTATACCTTACTACCGCTTGAAATGAAAGGCGACCCCACGCACAGGTCCATCATGCAGACCAAGCGGCACTTGGAAGATGATTTGGTGCTACCACCCACCGAGGCGATCAGAATGCGCAAACAACTATTTTAGGACATGCTGCCCAAACAATATCCACGCCTGCCCGACGACGATTAGAACAAACGGATGAGAGCGAACATGGCCGAAGATGGGATTTTCTCAAACGCCGGCTTCTGATTGGACAAGAATACATCTAACGGAGAGGAACGAATATGACAGATGCAAATGGCGGCCTCTGATTGGACAAGAGTCTTCTTGAATTGTAGACATACCCAACGCGGCTTTCCCAGCGTGGGTATGATGTAACATTGGGGAGAATAAACTATATGAAAAAAACTTCTTGTTGTTGTTGTTCTCTCATGTGTCATCCTTGTTGCTGTTGTTGTTTTTCTCGCATCTGTCTACATCATGGCGTCAAGGCGATATGCTAGGGCGTTAAGGCGTAACGACGGGCGTTGACGGGTGTCACTGCATTTCCAATGAAGTAGTGACAATTCCATGAAAATCAGAGCTTTTGGCCTAATTCTCCAGGGCGTTGAAGCATTATCCTTGGCGATGGCGGGCGTTGCTACAAGATGCCACTTCACACGACGCATTCGGACCAAGATGGCCCATCTCTACACCAAACACCTTCCTTCACACACTCAAAATGTCCACTTTGACTACTACTCCTACTGACGACGTCACCAATGACGTCACAGATGCTGTTGACTTCCCTCAAATCTGGATGTACACCCCGAGAGCTACAACATGACACCTCTCACGACGCATTCGGACCAATAGTGGTCCATCTCTAGACCAAATACCTTCCTTCACTGTCCCAAAATGCCCACTTTCGTTACTATTCGTACTGATGACGTCATCGATGACGTCACAGATGCTGTGGACATCCCCCACATCGGGATGTACACCCCGAGAGCTACAAAATGACACCCCACACGACGCATTCCGACCAAGGATGGTCCATCTCTACCCCAAATACCTTCCTTCACTGCCCCAAAATGCCCACTTTCTCTACTACTGGTACTGATGACGTCACCAATGACGTCACAGATGACGTGAACATCCCTCAAATCGGGGTCTACACCCCCGAGAGCTACAAAATGGCACTTCCCACGACTCATTCGGACCTTCGTCATTTTTCTTCAAAATTTCTGATTTTTCGCCATGAAAAGTGTTCAAAAACTATTTTATTTCACATCACATCAATATTTACTAATTTATCACGCAGTTTTTGCGGAGAAATTGCACAAATAAAAAAATCGAAAAACATGACTGCGGAATCGACCAGAAAATGCCGTTTTGAAAATGACGTCACTGAGACGTCATCAAAACGGACATCTTGTATTTTTTGTACACTTTCTTATAGAGCTTGGCCCAAGGGTATAGTGTGGTAAGTTTCATCCCTAGCAGAAGGGATAAGAAAAATAATTAGGGAGGGAGGGGGGGGGAGGGGAAATGGCCCCTTCACGAAGGCCTGGACAGGTCCCTAAAAGCCCAGTCCAGATAGGGTTAAAACGAAACCCTGGCACAGTGTGCATGCAGTCAGTCACTCAGGTCCCATATGTCACCTGCCACACGTAGCTTAATGAAATATTGTTAGATATTTACATATGGCCTCATGTGATTTTATTGGGGCGCATTTGTAATTTCTATAATATGAGTAGTGTATAAAACACTAATTGACTCAACTTGAGGGCTGTTTTTGAGGTAATTTGTGGAGGAAACGTGGAGGAGAGGTCAAGTGCACTATAGTCCGGCAGAATCACCAGAAAGCTACCTCCAACACAGGAGAGTTCCAATTGTTGCAGGAGAAAATCTTCTCCACGTCTCATGCTTTCTATCCTCCTCTCGTGAAAACAAGCTGGTCAGGCAGGCAGGCAGGCAGGCAGGCTGGGCAGGCAGGCAGGTAGGTCAGAGAGCTCCATAGGGTAGTGCAATGAATACACCAAACCACTAAAAATCGCCTCCTTTTATACGTTTTTCTCATGCCGCCATCTTGTACACAAAATTTTGGTACATCTTGTACACAAAATTTTGGTACAAAATGGCGGATATCATGCCGCCATCTTGTACACAAAATTTTGGTACAACATGGCAGATCCGCCATCTTGTACACAACATTTTGGTACAAGATGGCGGATTGAATGGGGCGTGACCTTTGGACATGTCCAGACTGGTTTGGGGTTTTTCCATGCCGCCATCTTGTACCAGAATTTTGTGTACAAGATGGCGGATCCGCCATGTTGTACCAAAATTTTGTGTACAAAATGGCGGAGCCGCCATGTTGTACCAAAATTTTGTGTACAAAATGGCGGCATGATGCGGATCCGCCATCTTGTACCAAAATTTTTGGTACAAGATGGCGGATTGACGATCACGTGATCAAGGCATGTACTGACCTGTCTAGGCTATAGCTCCGGCAAAGGGCCCCTGTGAATGTATTTATCCGCGGTGATGCGGTCCTGGCGGTGATGCGGTCGCGGGAAAAAGCTTCCGCGGAGAAAAAGTAGTCCCTAGATAAAATGGTCCGATTGGGTATCAAAGTGAAGCATTCGTGAAGGGGCATCTAATGGGCTGGGTGTGGGGTTGAAATATCGGTATTCTGCGCATGCGCGGTGGCCAAAGGGTATGGAAATAGACGTTTTGGGATCTAGGGAAGCCCCTAATGGGCCGATGGAGTCGCATGAGGTATCCATGTGAAGCCTATGTGAGAGCCGCTATCTTGGAGCCGCTATTTTGGATCCGCCATTTTGGATTTGACTTCCAATGTTAATGTATACGGGGAATACCTAAATAGACGTTTTGGGGTATAGGTGGGCCACTAGTGGTCCGATGGAGTCGAGTGAGGTATCAAAGTGAAGCATTCGTGAAGGGGCATCTCATGGACTGGGTTTGGGTTTGAAATATCGGCATTCTGCGCATACGCGGTGGCCCAAGGGTATGAAAATAGACGTTTTGGAGCTAGGGGAGCTACTAATGGTCCAATGGGGTCGAGTGAGGTATCAAAGTGAAGCATTCGTGAAGAGGCATCTCATGGGCTGGGTGTGGGGTTGAAATATCGGCATTCTGCGCATGCGCGGTGGCCAAGGGGTATGGAAATAAATGTTTTGGAGCTAGGGAATCCCTAGTGGGTCGATGGAGGCGTATGAGGTATCCATGTGAAGCATTCATGAAGGGGCATCTGATGGACTGCTGTGGGGTTGAAATATCGGCATTCTGCGCATGCGCGGTGTCCAAAGGGTATGAAAATAGATGTTTTGGAGCTAGGGGAGTCCCTAGTGGGTCGATGGAGGCGTATGAGGTATCAAAGTGAAGCATTCGTGAAGGGGCATCTGATGGGCTGGGTGTGGGGTTGAAATATCGGCATTCTGCGCATGCGTGGTGGTCAAAATAGACGTTTTAGAGCTAGGGGAGCCCCTAGTGGACCAATGGGCTCGAGTGAGGTATCAAAGTGAAGCATTCGTGAAGGGGCATCTGATCGGTTGGGTGTGCGGTAGGAATATCATTCTGCGCATGCGCAGACGCAATGCGGAGCTCTCGTCCAATCAGAAGCGAGTATTTCAAATCCGTCACAGAGCTCTCGTCCAATCAGAAGCGAATATTTTGACCCGGTGCATTATGGGACATATCCAAGATGGCGGCACGTATGTTCAAGATGGCGGCACATCCGGTGTCGAAAACTGGCCATTTCGTCGGGATGTGGTTACCTAGTGTCGAAAACTGGACCCTGTATGGGTCCCGCTAGAAGTTTTGGAGCTAGGGGAGCCACTAATGGTCCAATGGGGTCATATGAGGTATCAAAGTGAAGCATTCGTGAAGGGGCATCTGATGGGCTGGGTGGGAGATTGAGATATCGGCATTCTGCGCATGCGCGGTGGCCAAAGGGTATGAAAATAGACGTTTTGGAGCTAGGGGAGCCACTAATGGTCCAATGGGGTCATATGAGGTATCAATGTGAAGCATTCGTGAAGGGGCATCTGATGGGCTGGGTGTGAGATTGAGATATCGGCATTCTGCGCATGCGCGGTGGCCAAAGGGTATGAAAATAGACGTGACACTTGAGAGAACAACAACAACAACAAGTTTTTTTTCATATAGTTTATTTTCCCCAATGTTACATCATACCCACGCTGGGGGAGCCGCGTTGGGTATGTTTACAACTCAAAAAGACTCTTGCCCAATCAGAGGCCACCATTTGCATCTGTCCTATTCGGTCCTGTCCGTTAGATTCTTGTCCAATCAGAAGTCTCCATTTCAGAAAGTTCCATCTTCGACCATGTTCGCTCTGAAACGTTTATTCTAATCATCGTTGGACAGGCCTGGATATTCTTCGGGCAGCATGTCCTGAAACAGTTGTTTGCGCATTCTGATCGCATTTTCCAGGGCCTCGGTGGGTGGTAGACCCATAGCCTCTTCCAAGTGACGCTTGGTCTTTATGATGGACCTGTGCGTGGGGTCGCCTTTCATTTCAAGCGGTAGTAAGGTATACTGTTCATAGATCGCCATGGCTGTTTTCCTGATGCGGGGGCGCATTTGGGTGTACGTCTGTTGTAAATTATCCTCTCCGGCGTCCTCGATCGCTGCAGCGTACGTATTGATAGCTGCTGTCACAATACGATCTCAGAAGGTAGGTTCTGCCTCACTTTCCACGGACGTAGGCTGACTATCTGAGGTCAAGCTCTCCGTATCACTAGATAGATTCTCAGCAATCTCTGTTTCGGTATCAGTCGATACACTCTCAGCAATCTCTGTATCAGCATCCGCCTCAACGGACTCCTCGGATTCTTCAATCCCATGTATATTTTTCTGGTGTCGCATCATATCGTAATGTCTGGTGAACGTGCGTTCGCACTCAGAGCAAGTATAAGCCATGTTGACGGTTCAACGTCGGCTGTGCGTGTTTTTGGAAATACGCTCGCTTTTATAGACAGTAACGCCCATCAACGCTTAGCTTAACGCTTCAACGCCCTGGTGAATTAGCTCAGAAGCTCTGATTTCCATGGAATTGACACCAATTCATCGAAATGCAGTGACGCCCGTCAACGCCCGTCGGTACGCCTTAACGCCCGTCTCAACGCCTTATCACACTTTCTTAATGCTTTAACGTCGTTTAATGATGCGTTCGAACTAATGTTTCTTTTGTGCTATTGCTCTGACATACGCCGCTTTCCAGTTCATGCCCGAGATTTTCAACATCGACGCTGTTCTTTCAATTTCCATATAGACTGGGTCCTTATCCAACAATTTCATATGGGTCAGTAAGTCGGCATACCGCTGACGTAAAGCCCGTCGTAGTCTGGGTGCCAATCTGTTATGGGCTAAAATTGCGGCTTCCTCTTTCGAATACCCTTTGCGTTGAAACTTCTTTTCTGTGACCTCCAACATCTCACCCATCTCGGCGTCCATACTTTCTTTGAACAAATCCTTCCATAGCCTCGAGTTCACATTATGTTCTTCAACCTCGGGTTGGTCCTTCACGGTTGGGTGATATTCCGGGACTGGTGGTATGAAGAAGGCCCGCTGTACGGGGGCGGGTTGCTGCTTCACCAAATGTGGACTCGGTGGATGATGTAGGGGCCGTGGTGATCCCTCGCCGGGTAGCAGGTGGGTCGTCAGCCGGCGATCTTCGGGGGTATGGGCTTTTAAATCTACGAACAGGTAGCCGTACGGTCGACTTGTCGCTTCTTGAAACGCCTGCATGAAATGGTCGATGTTCTGAGGATAAATTCGCCTACCAAGCACACGAATTTGTGCTCTGTCGATGGGGTTGGAGAACAACACAAAGTATTGGCAGTTCAAGGCAATATCTCTGGACGCCTTCCCTTGAGGAAAGAGATTCTGGGTCAAATAGATGACGGACAGATTGCGATGATGGGACCCTATAGGTCGGCGATTTTCGAATTGTCCTTGGCCGCACTCATCAGATCATCTAGCACTACCACGTTGGTCTGCTCGGGGTCAAAGTAATACGGTTCGTCTATGTCATGAGGAATCCCTGGGACGAAACTCACATTCTGCAATCGCGTAGTTTCGTAGGCGGGCTGCCATTGGCTATAACACCAAACAACACGTGTCGGAGCTGGGGTTGCCACACCTTCCTCTAAGAACTTTATTACCCAGGACGTCTTTCCACATGCCGTAGGGCCGCTCACCGTCATCGTATAGGGATGCTCTACTGCACTTGTTGGACCTATAGCGAGACTCGGCGGTGTCTCTTGGTTCTGTTTGCCTTGAATGTGCCTGAGCATACTATCGCGACGAGAGAAGGTTCTCTGACAGAACGTACACGTACACGACATGTTGATCTGTCGACCAATACATAAGGACTGATGAGGGACACATGTTCATTCTTATATGTACAGACACCACCACCACACACTACCACACACACACACACACACACACACACACCACCACCACCACCACCACCGCCGCCACCACCGGGCGTTGACGGGCGTCAACGCCCGGTGGTGGTGGTGGGAACTCCTTTGTGGCAGAGCTCTTGGATCGGAGCTCTTGGAGATCAAATCTCGGAAGTGACATTTGCATACGACCTTTGTGAGGTCACTTCCGCTTCCGTTGACGTGACCGGAACTGACCTTTGACCCCGGTGCGCAAAGGTTTCCACCGCGCCAAGGACAATTCGAAAATCGCCGACCTATTCACCAAAGGGTCCCATCATCGCAATCTGTCCGTCATCTATTTGACCCAGAATCTCTTTCCTCAAGGGAAGGCGTCCAGAGATATTGCCTTGAACTGCCAATACTTTGTGTTGTTCTCCATCCCCATCGACAGAGCACAAATTCGTGTGTTTGGTAGTCGAATTTATCCTCAGAACATCGACCATTTCATGCAGGCGTTTTAAGAAGCGACAAGTTGTCCGTACGGCTACCTGTTCGTAGATTTAAAAGCCCATACCCCCGAAGATCGCCGGCTGACGACCCACCTGCTACCCGGCGAGGGATCACCATAGCCCCTACACCATCCACCGAGTCCACATTTGGTGAAGCAGCAACCCACCCCCGTACAGCGGGCCTTCTTCATACCACCAGTCCCGGAATATCACCCAACCGTGAAGAACCAACCCGAGGTTGAAGAACATAATGTGAACTCGAGGCTATGGAAGGATTTGTTCAAAGAAAGTATGGACGCCGAGATGGGCGAGATGTTGGAGGCCACAGGAAACAAGTTTCAACGCAAAGGGTATTCGAAAGAGGAAGCCGCAATTTTAGCCCATAACAGATTGGCACCCAGACTACGACGGGTTTTACGTCAGCGGTATGTCGACCTCGTGACCCATATGAAATTGTTGGATAAGGACCCAGTCCATATGGAAATTGAAAGAACAGTGTCGATGTTGAAAACCTCGGGCATGAACTGGAAAGCGGCGTATGTCAGAGCAATAGCACAAAAGAAACATTTGTTCGAACGCATCATTAAACGACGTTAAAGCATTAAGAAAGTGTGATAAGGCGTTGAGACAGGCGTTAAGGCGTAACGACGGGCGTTGATGGGCGTCACTGCATTTCGATGAATTGGTGTCAATTCCATGGAAATCAGATCTTCTGAGCTAATTCACCAGGGCGTTGAAGCGTTAAGCTAAGCGTTGATGGGCGTTACTGTCTATAAAAGCGAGCGTATTTCCAAAAACACGCACAGTCGACGGTCAACCGTCAACATGGCTTATACTTGCACTGAGTGCGAACGCACGTTCACCAGACATTACGATATGATGCGACACCAGAAAAATATACATGGGATTGAAGACTCCGAGGAGTCCGTTGAGGCGGATGCTGATACAGAGACTGTGAGAGTGTATCGACTGATACCGAAACAGAGATTGCTGAGAATCTATCTAGTGATACGGAGAGCTTGACCTCAGATAGTCAGCCTACGTCCGTGGAAAGTGAGGCAGAACCTACCTTCTGGGATCGTATTGTGACAGCAGCTATCAATACGTACGCTGCAGCGATCGA
>JAVTVY010033310.1:0-15453 GCA_036873755.1 Hanleya hanleyi | reverse complement strand
AAGGCAAGATGAGTTGGTATAGTGTTAGCCAACGTCCATACAAGTCGTCCACCTTTACTAATCGCAGCGCTAGTCCACATTCCGCTTTAGGTCCAACTCTGTGTACTTTAATCCCTGATGCTGGATTGTTGAGTTGACAGCGGAATCTTGAGTCTCCTCTTTGTCTTGTCAACCTTCATTCAGATCTTTGTGCGATGAACTTGTGAGTTGACTGCAAGGGGACTCAGCTGCGATATAGAAGGCCATAGCTATAACCTGAAATGACACAAACAGATCTGCAGTAAAGACAAAGACTAAAATCATAATTGTGTCAAATCTTAAAATATAACTTGAGAGATGGCCCAACTGACCTATTTCTTCTCTTAGGTGACCTAAAAAGAGCACAGATATGAGAATAATTCTCAATCAAAAAGAACCCTGGATGGTAAAGCAGCGGTTACTTATGGAGAATAGAAGTTACTTACCATTTTAAATGACTTCATCCATGTATCTGTGATTGTGGTAGGGGTGCGCAGACTTACCACCATAGTAACCAAGGAACCTGAGTGTCAGAGTACGGAGGTTAAACAAGAATGAGATGGGAAGAAACCTACATCGTCAAACAAGGTGACTAACTGATACCCCTGTCAGTCCACATTCCGCCTTATATCCAACTCTGTGTACTTTAATCCTTGATGCAGATTGGACTGTTGAGAGTTGACAGCGGAATCTCTGAGTCTACTCGGTGTCTTTGTCAACTATCTGTACTTTACTGCTGCCGACACTGGTGACCTGAAAATAAACATTATTAATACTCACAAAAGTGTCAGTTCTTGTACGTTGAAACTGTGAGTTGACCGCCAGGAGACTCAGCTGAAATGATCTAGAAGAACATAGCTTAATCTGAAATGACACAATCAAATCTGCAGTAAGGTCAAAGCTTAAAACTCACCATTGTGTCAGGTTTCTTGATTGATGACTAGAGAGTCGCTGACTGGCAAGTTGAGCTATTACTCCTTTCTGGCGATCATGTAGTGTGTGGACTAACGATATGACTGAGAGAGATGATACAGCAAGCCGGAGACTTGCTGCGATGATGACAATTTTGCCCCCCCCCCCCTTTTTTGAACGTTACCTGACCACGTGCTGGGCAGCCACTAGTGGCCCAAGCATGGTCACACTATCTGATTGGACTGACATATCTCTCAGATAGAAATTGGTAAACGTGGAATTGCTGTTCAGGCACAAGACTGGACAATGTCATGGAGGGACAAGTTCTTCCATAAGGGCCATGACGAAGCGATGGCGCGGATTTCATGAGAAGAAGCAGTCAATAGAAGCGGGAGAGCGTCAATGGCCAATTGATAAGACCACTTAATGGTTTTCTTAACCACGAAGCGATGATATTCTTAGTAATGTCACGTACCGCCGAAGGACGAAGGGACAAGAATAACAGACGACGCGAGCCCCGACCGGGATCGGTACGAGTGAGATAGTGACGTATGGCTCGAACAGGGCATAACAGAAGGTCGTCTTCGAGGCCATGAACGAAGTCTGATAACGCAGGGATGGAGTACAGACGTTGCGCACACGGACCTAAGCGAACAGACTCATTTTTGGCGATGAACTCCGGAATAGGTCGGAACGATACGCGCGACCAATCCGCCGACAAGGTCAAAGAAGATCTTTCAAGAGCATGAAGTTCAGACACTCTAGACGCCAAAACAGAAGCCGCGAGAAAAACTGACTTGTAGGCCACAGCTTTAAGAGACGCGGACTGTAAGGGTTCAAATGGCGGACGAATCAGAGCACACAGAACCACATCAATATCCCATTTCGGTAACAGCTGGCGAGTACGACGAGACTGTAGCGCGAAAGCCCGAAAGAGCGCAGAGATATTGTCATTTAGACTAATGTTGATGCCGGCAGAAAGACGTAAAAGCCTAGCCAAAGCAGAACGATATCCTTAAATGGTGCTGATTTGAAACTTCTTGTCGCGATGGAGGTGAAGAAGGAAGTCAGCTACTAAGGAAACAGAGGCAAAGTCGGGATTGGCATCATGTTCTCGGCACCAGAAAACGAAATAGGCCCAATTCGCTTGATAGCAGCGAAGAAGAAGACCGATCGGATGAAAAACCTCGTCTTTTTTTTTTTTTTTTTTTAATGTGAAGTCTGGCATCGAACCTAGACTATCAGCCGGAAAATGAACGATGTGGTGGGACTGCCACCAAAACAGAAGTGGAAGTAGAGACGTCAATACCAGCACTAATGGACTGAGGGAAAAAACATCTGTAATAAGACCGAAGACACTGGAGTGACCGAAGTAGAATGCGACCATAATGACTAAGGTCCTGCGTAGAAATGACAAGTTGATGACCAAACAACCAAAATGCCCACGTCTAAAACTGGTCCAACGGTCTATACGGGACGAAGTACTTGAAAGAGAGAGACGAAAAACTGTCCCCAAAGTAACGACGAACCCACAGTAATACCCCCATAATACGACCACGGGAAGCGCAAGAAAAACTGGCCTATATCTGACCAAAATCTTGATGGTATCAGCTACAAAGTGTCACACTCTGTAACCATATGGCTTACTTCAATTTGAAAGAAGAACGAGACTGTCACTTTTTCTCTGCTTGAACAACCGAGACGAAAAATGAACCTCCCGTGACCGAACCACAAGGGGTACCACCGCAAGTAAACCTCGATGTGAACGCTCCAAGATGGAGAACACAAAGCCAAGCTATAAAGTGATACAAGGGCGATGTTGACTCCGAACGGAAGACTTGTCACACGAAATCGACGACCGACGATGGTGAATCGTAGGAGACACGCCGAAAAACGAGGATGAATTGGTATACAAAGATACGCATCTCGCAAAGCGATGGGGGTCAACCCAGCGATAAAGAAGGCGCAACGCCGAATAGACTTATTAGAAAAACACCGACATCGAGAGACGTGCAAGCGAACAACGCCAAGTCTCTATACAATGAAGAAAAAGATCCAGCAATGGCGACCGGAACTGTCGAACTTGACGACCCTGATAAGGAGGTATAAAAGAACGACGTGGTGAACAGCGTTATGGCGTACGGAAAGGACTACTAGATGGAAGGTGTCGATGCCGGAGTAAGAGGACCACGTGACGACGTAATGGAACGTCGACGAGGTGTAACAGCACGACATAATGCGAAACGCGAATGGCGTTGCTTGAGAAACGGCGTAGTGATTTTCCCAAAAACTTACCAATCAGTTCAATTTATCTGTACATATACGCTCCCGAAAGAGCCAGGTAAAACCTCTGAAGATAAATCTGAAAACTGTAGTCGAAACTGGAAAAAAATTCACAGTGGAGTCCGAAACAAAACAGCCGTATTATGCGAGACTTGTAATGAGATTTGAACGCATCTAGGAGGTGAACACATTCATTGTTCCCAGCGTTAATCGAGAACGTTACTCCATGGTAGTAACAACCCCGACAATCAACACAAAGAAACTTCCACGTGAAGTAGGAGGATCTTCAATAAAATTTAAAATTCCCCGAAGAGAGCCAATACATTTTGATGTCTCTCGCCCGTAGATGAAACAATGTTCAATCTAGACTCGCCCCCTTATTAGAGGTCCAAACTGGACATAAAAACTCAAATGGAATAGATATAAATTATCATCCGGTTTTTTAAACAGACAAGTCCAGCTTAGTCTCCGTGGCGCAGTCGGTCAGCGCGCCCGGTTGTCTTTACTTAAAAAGATAAAGATGAAATAAATGCAGTAGACCAAAGGATGTTTTGGACGAGGCTATCGAGGAGAAACAAACATTGCCAAGGCAGTCTGTGGATCTTCTTACCAGGCTGTAACCGGTAAACATACACGGAACTTACAAAGAACAAGAAGACCGCCTGATGGAACAGACTTATGCTGTCCCAGGCCGATGATTGAGAAACTTCAGGCCTGATCCCGCCCGACCACTGACAGGGTAATGATCAATAAATACCCCACGTGCTGTCGAACGAGAGCAATTCTAAGATTTCTCGGAGAATAATCCCCAAGCTAATAATAATAACTTCTCAGAACAAAAAAATAAAATTACAGCTCAACCCAATTTGAATTGTACAACTATTTCAAAATAGCGATGGGAAAATTTGGTTGTGAAAATGAATACATCACAATGCAATATTTACCAACAGAAAAATGTGTTTCAAAGAATAGCACAATTTCTTAATAAACATCTCGTGATCTCTTTTGTTGTTCAACACAGCCTTGATTACACAAAGAGAGTAATAAGATAGCTCATTAATATGTAACAAAGAGCCCTAGTGTATAGCTTTTGGCTTGTAATGACGAAGACAAACGCAACAACAACAACAACACGTAAAGTCAAAGACAGAGAAAAAACTCTGCAAGTTCTCTCTTGATCACAATGATATCAATTTATAAACAGAATAACACTTGATAAAACAAGAGACTAAATTCTGGTAGGAGCAACGAACAGCATGCATAGAAGAAAAACTCCCACAAATGGAAAAAGTCGGACACACAAGAACAACAACAACAACGAAAAATGACGGACTGCAACTCTCTGCAGAACCTGTAATTCTCCGACGTTATAATACGTTGAAGCATTTCTATTCCGTGAAGCCAAAACTTTGTTCAATTTCGTACGGTTCCGAAACTCGCCCACACGAACAGCACGAATTTGAAGGAATGGGAACAGAATACTCAGACATTATTCAAGAAAGAAATTGTTTCAAAACAACAAGACTTGAAACAACAACAACTCTTTGAACAACAACAACTAGTCTTTGAACAACAACAACTAGCACTGTATTGCAAACTCCCTGATGTGCACCACTGGAGGTACAAACGAGAAAAGAGGAAGAGTATGCTGGGAGCTGGTTTATATATCCAGGCTGACCTGGGAGAGCTCCCTTGAGGGGAGACTACTCCTCTGGGGGATAACTCCCCAGGGGAGAGCTCCCCTAAAGGGAGACTACTCCTCTGGGGGATAACTCCCCAGGGGAGTTAACTTTTGGTTTAAACTTTCGTTTAACGTTTGTATTGTATATCTTTGGCAGAGATTAAGGCATAAATCAAAGCAGGTGAAGGTTTGGGACATAAATTAAGACCTTATACGACCCCATCGGACCACTAGGTGTCCCTCTCACCCCAAAACCTCCACCCAGCGCTATTTACTCATTGCACATGCGTACAGTGACTTTTTAAAAAAAAATCACCGCTTAGCTTCGGGACCCCACCCATCGTGTTCTACGTGATGAGACGTGAAAAACAAGATCCCACAACCCGTACCGCAATGAGCATGTGTGGGTTTCCCCATTAGGTTCTACATTGTCCACTGAGCCAGTATGGGCCTATCCAGACCTCCGTGAACATTTTTCAAAAAGTTTCACCACTTATAGTTCCGAGACCCTCCCCATCGTATTCTACAGCTCGAGACGAAGAAAGCAAGATCCCACAACTCATAGTAAAATTCACAAAAAATGACCACTCCCATACCCCATACAGGCATTTCCCGTATAGATGCAAATGTGCGAATCAGGGGAAATGACCCGGAATTTGTGCCACAGAGGGTTCGCCCAGTCAGGGCTGTCTTCCTTGCCTCTAGAGGGCAGCATGATCGATGTCGTGATGTCAAAAGGGGAACCCCATAGCAAGCGGAGCCGCCATATGTTTATTTTTTGCGGAGATATACTGGACAATAAACGCTCGACCCTAGGGTTGCACGGATGCTAGACTGGTCATAATAACATCGTCCAACACCTATAGGTTGTCTTTATTACTATAAGTCTTCCTTCCCATGGATTCATGTATTTTTTGTGACAATACGGTTTTAGGGAAACCTGTATGGAGACACTGAGGGTTCCCCATTTGCTATTTAGGCTGGGCAGTGCTGGCGATATTGTTGGGGATCTTACAGGCATTTCGGGAGATTCACATTGGGAATCACTGGGGTCTCAGCCTTATTGCTGAGCCGTAACATGACCGGAAGTGATCTTTGACCCGGATGCGACCTGTGACTCGGATGTCACGTGACTGGATGTGATATAGTGACGTCAATTTGATAAGTACGCTGATAAACAGCTTGTATCACTGACGTCAGTGATACAAGCTGAATAGTATGAGCGTATTTGATAAGTAGTAAAAGGGCATCTGGGTGTCCGTTTAGGGGGAGATAACTCTGAGCTCCACATACTATGCGGAAAAAAATTCAAACAGAGTAATCGCCTCAAAAACGGACAACCAGATACTCTTTATATACTACTAATATCCTTATCTTGAGGACGTATAATTTGTCTTCTAAAATCCAGTTTTAAGCATGTTATGCGGTGTTAAGAATTGGAAATTTATCTCATACGTTTAAGTAGTAGTTGGTGCCTTAGTTATGGTATTTTTAACTCTGAATATTGTATACACACCCCGAACCATGCATGGCCCAGCATGTCCAAATGAAACAAGGTCGGTTTGCCTGATGTTTAATAATGTCTATATTTATTTAACATTCAATATACTATAGTATCAAAAATATTTAACATCACGTTGGGCTGAATGTCGGACCATCCCGTTTTTAAATTTCCACTTTTCCAGACTGTCTTCATCTGTTTTTTCTTAGAAAAATAGAATAAGAACAAGAACACTTCATTACTAGCTGTTCGTCTCTCAATAGAGCGATCGTGATCCTGAGACTGGTAGATTGATGTGCTCATGCGTACAATCGTCACTTTCATTCAAGGATGAGTAGCACCATCGCGCTATTCGAATAACAATATTCTAAGTAGTATATAAAGGATAAATTCATTAGTATTGAGAGTGGGGCTGATGATCTCACATCCCCTGGTCACGTGACTCCCACCTCAAAGGTCAGTTTCGGGTCAAAGGTAATTTTTGCTTCCCGAAAAAGTGCGGATTTTGGTCCGCCAGATATTCAATTCCGGACACGATTAACTCTGTAGAGGCGAGTGGGTGCGATCAACAAGCAATTATTATAGTGAGTGAATAGAATTTAACGTCGCTTTCAACAATATTTCAGCTATATCACGACGAACCAACTAAGCACCACCCAGCCCAGTTGTGTTCCTGCTACTTCAAAGAAGAAATCTTTGAAGCAGCATGGAACCAGACACCCTCCATCCACCCTATAAAACACTGAGGACAGCGCACAAGACAGACAGGACGCTTACATGGTGCAATAAAGACAAGTTACATTACAGTGCTAGACATCACATTATCAAGTTCCTGTTGCTTCTCAGCAAAATGCATTGAAGCAATTATTATATCCTCGTTTGGAGAAATGGTTACGTCCAGCAGGGTGATACTATAGATATCAGTTAGTAGAAAGGTAAGAAGAATTACCTTGCTGTCAAAATCGGGCGACCTTCCCTATTATAAAATTAGGGAGACACCACTTTGTACGAAACCGTGGCAAGTGTGGAGTGCACCCTAGAGTTGCAATTTCCGATATCGAAAATTCAGTGACAATTTCCGATAACGGGAATTGAATTTCCGATATCGGGAATTGTCCCCGAATTTCCGATATCGGAAATTGCAATTCCCGATATCGGAAATTCAATTTCCCATATCGAAAATTCTAATTTCCGATATTGAAAATTCTAATTTCCGATATCGGGAATTGCAATTTCCGATATCGGAAATTGAATTTCCGATATCGAGAATTGAATTTCCGATATCGAGAATTGAATTTCCGATATCGAGAATTCAATTTCCGATATCGGAAATTGAAGGTCATGAATTTCCGATATCGGAAATTTTAATTCCGATATCGGGAATTCAATTTCCGATATCGGAAATTCTCGAATAAAAACCACTTTGGCTTGCCATATATCTGAGTTTACTGAGATTGGTGGGGAGATTAAATTAATGTGTCTTCAACAAAATAAAACACATCTCTACATGATCTGATGTAGAAGCAGAAGACTGCTCATCATCCAAACGCATGGCAAGATCATACGTAGAAACTTCTGCTTGTTGTGTTAAGTGAAATGTGAAATGCCCTTAACAAGTTAAGATGATTGCTCAATTATCCCAATCACGAGTTTGTACAATAATGGCCCGTATTCTCGATAGATCCCTCTGTCTTGAAAGAGCCTTGTAGGTTACTGCGTCACATCAATGATGGATGTTGAAATTCAAATGTGCTAGGATAAGTGCAATTAAGTAAATGAATTATTCCCTTTTCCCTCCAGTGGAACTCTATGCATAATGCGACGACAAAAAACACAGGTATATGTCTACGATTTTTTTTATGCATGTTCACAAATGTTACTCCTGCCAAACATTTTGCAGATCGCATCTCTCTTCACCATAGTCTCGCTTACTTGAACACTCAGTCAATTCTAATCTCGATTTTCTCACGTCACCCTAGTATTTTCTGGACTGTACTGTAAATGAGAGGAGTTGTACAACAATCCTAGGGAACTCTTTATGAACATTTAAGATCATTGAAGTTGCTTGCTACACTCTTTTACAGTATTCTTTGGTATGCCCAAGGTTTGTGATTTATTGTATCACATTTTGCAACTGTGCTTATTGGCTGTTTGGCAGCAGATTTAGCAAATTTCTTCCAGCTCTGTTTTGTGAACAATCTCATAGATATATATATATATATATAGGAGGGTGCAAAACAAGAGTGAGAAAGATTGACAGATCACTGAGCTTACACCATGGCAATGACTGAAAAACGCAGTGAGTGAATAGGATTTATTCAACGTTGCTTTCAACTATATTTCGGTCATATCACGATGTGTGGGTCCTATTCTGCTTTTCCCCTGGATACCCCACGGGTAGGGTCCTACTCTTTTTCACACATGGAACCCCATGGGTAGGGTCCTATTCCCTTTCCCACCTGGGAACCCCACAGGTACTCCAGTTAGTCGCCTATTACGACAAGCTGTTTGAGGAGCTGAGGCCTATTCCAACCATAACCTGGGGCGTGCACAACGACATCCCAAGCCATCACCAGGAGCCCCACGGGGCCTGATGAACACAACTGCACATACATATATATATTTCTATAAAACACATCCACAAATACACTATTCAGTTCTGTTTAATTTTATTCAGATAATAATCTGGAGATAAATAATAAAGAGTATTGTATCATCCATACAGATCTGCATGTAATTATAAACAAAACAATCCATTACAGGATATCTTCCACTTTTGAAGCATTTCATTGGTGAATTCAAATTTTCAAAAAGAAATCCAGCATTTTCATTGGTCTGTGGAGCTATCATGGAGTTTCTCTAAAGGTTCATTGATCTGTGTAAAATACAAATGTTCAGCTATAAATCAGCTCAGCAATTCCTCAGGACAGTGATTCAGAGTCAATGTGTTACATGCATATATGATATTATTTGAATTGTTCAATGAAAACAGAAGAAAAAAAGGGCGTCGTCAGGAGGTCATTGGGTGTGAACAACCAGCTCTCAGTGCCCAAATGCATGTTATTTTCTTTTGTTGGACAATGGAGTATTGGACTCTCTAATGAGTAAGCCTAGGAAACGATCCCTGATAATGTGCATGGGCACCTCGATCAGTCAATGAAGACAAATACATGTTTGAATTCAGTTCAGATTTAGATAAGCATACTCCAACAGTTCCTGAAATGGACGGATTATCAAATTGCATCAGGATCTGAGATATCAAACAACTTCTTTTCACAAGGTACATGATATATTTATACAATACAATATTATTTCAAAGACAGTACAAATGTTTTAATAAGACAATGGGCAAAGATCTTCCATACAAATACAAATACATTAATATTGTCAAGTGAAGACATCTGTTGTTTTGATAAGACAATGAGTCCAATATCCTATTCCACTGATGCAATAAACAAATTTTCATCCACCCCTTCATATTCAGATTGGGATTTTAATTCAGGACATTTATTTTTCCTCTTAATGATCTGTAAATGCATTTATCAACTATTTCTTGGACTAAAATATGAGGTAAAATGAAAATAAAGCCATTGTTGCTTTTGCAAATAATATTCAGGTTTAAAGTATTAAGAGACTTTATGCTCACTAAGACTTGAATATAAAATTGTAATGGTCTTCCTAGATCTTGTTGATTTGTGGCTCTAAATCTAATATAATATTATAGAGCAAGTATCACAGTTCACTACATAAATGGGCACAACATTAAAAAAACATGAAAAGATAGTTTGGTCCCATTAAATTCCATTCAGAGTATAAATTACCCTTTCTTTAAAATAGTCTTACACTTTCAAAGCTCTTCAAATGTCAGATTTCGATACAAAATATAGTTGGTTTTCAGTCAACTGTGGCTGATGTGCCCTTGTCATGGCAACATTCCACAGAATGGTATAATACTGTCATGGCAACAGTCTACAGTATCATATCCAAGACCTGAAGTTTCTTATTCATTACAACCTCTCTCCTATATCACTACTTTGCTGGCCGAGCATACTGTACCCTGAACTAAAGAGTACACTTCGCACCAAAACAGGCTTCCATGTTATTGTGGACTATCCAGTTGTGTCACCCATCGACCGGACAATGACTGATTTTGCCACATGTATGTGAAAACATTGTTATATGTGAACAAGAGTAAGGCCAGGATAAGGATGAATCAGATTTGAGAACTATTTTAGCGCATATGGCCCTCATCTGTCTGGGTCGAATCCACATCAGATTATTGACTCAGTTTAACAGTTTGGGTGTAGACTGCTATTTATTCATTAGATCATATATAATTGAAGACTAAGCCAAGCAAAGATACTAAATGGTCTCCAGATCAATCATTAAAAGGACAAACAGGCAGGTTATCTCCATTCTGTAATATGGACGAGTTCAGCCAATACTTCGTGTCACGATCTATTGTTCAAGCCTTTATACAGCTGTTAAGTCCTGGGTCTGGATCCATTGTTGCCCTCAGACGTGGTTATTGTGTGCATTCTTGTGCCACCCTTACAGGAAGTATAAACTGTCAGTTTATCCTATCTACCACAATATCTCAGCGTTCTCTATTCATCACATAAGACTCCTGTAACTTCAATTTGATATCATTGTCACACAAACAGGGGGTTTTCCAATGTTGACTGTCACATGTCTTGAAGTTTAGCTGTAAGATTGTACACACCCATAGGACACCATGTTATGTCCAAGCCTGCTTTCTGCCATAAGTCTGCAAGTAATTTATAATAATAATTTTTAATAATATACAACCTGTTACTTCAAAACAAAAAAGCTTTCGTAATATTAGCCATCCATCTCAACTATGAATAGATTGGGAAAGCCCATGAAATGATCTTTCCAACGTGACCTTGATCATGGAAAACAACCGCGTGAAAGGGGAGATACACGCCTTGAAATGTGACAGGAAAAAACCTCTCAAAATCTCTCATCTCAAGCTGCATTTATTCTGACAAATGTCCATGAATAAATCAGTATTTATTGTTTATTTCTGGGCATTGTAATCAAAGAAATATATGCTTAGAGTCTTTGGAAATTACGTAGGTTTGTGCACTTTTTTTTATTTTACATGGTTGTTGTTCGTCGAAACATCGATCATCATTTGCACTAACATTTTGCAAATGTCAATTGAAAATTATGAACGTGTCGGTGAGTTTACTGATTTTTATTTGGAATAAAACTGCATTTTTTTGTGGAAAATAATACATACACATAGTTTTTGTTGAAATATATTATTTCAAAAGGACATAAAGCAGAATGTCTGGGATCTGAAATGGAGACAGAAACACCTCCTGTTTTGGAGTTAATTATTCAACTTCACTGACTTTCATGAGCTGGAAACAGTGGGGTCCAGGCCAAGAAGACTATCTAAGGTTGACAGCTCGGATGAGCTACGGTACTGAATGAGTTCAGGTACTGGTACTATTATGTTTCAACATTATACAGCAGGTATAGAAAGTGAGTGTGGGGCAAAATAGCAAAACTTGAATCTGGGTTTTGCAAAATCACTGAACATGTCTTCAGGTGAAAGTATCTTCATGTTCCCATGAAAGAAAGATTCTTGTTTTCCAGATCACTTCAGCTATTCTCCACAATCCTGTTCACTATTCTATATTGAAACACAATGGATCACAGACTGACCTTGGGGGTGTAGGCCTGTAGTCGTAGTCGCTCTGCCTCCTGTTGTAACATCTCCTCATAGTCCGCCTCCTCCACCTTCTCCTCCTCATCATCCAACTGTAACCTCAGATGATACGCCTCATCCTCTTCACGCCTTGTCAATATCTGCAATACACACACACACATACAAATTTGTCCCAGTCACCAAGGAAAAGCGTAAAACTGAACAAAAAATTGCACCATAAGAAATGGACATTTCTCTTCAACTTGAAATTCAAGGGGAGATAACTTCAATATTTAAGAATTTATCTCCCCTGATGCTACATGTTCATCCCACACATTTGACAGTTCATTGTGCTAAAAATTCTTCATCAAGTGTGTGACCACTCGAGACAGTACCACCTAATTTGACAATTCTATAACACTTGTGTCAATAACATCGAGCTAACCGTGCATTTATTATACGTTTTAGCACGGTTATGTGAAATCAACATGCGTCAAGTGGAGGTGTTCATTGGGAGATTCCATTTCACTAGTCGGATGAGGAAAGGGACGTCTGCTTTCATATAACTAACAATCGAATAAAACAAACAAATAAATTACAAGATGAAATTTTTTCTCAAATCTAACTGTTGTTTCCATCGTGAAATTGATTAACAAAGCGACACAAATAGACATATATCCACGTAATTTCCACACAGCTGGCGCAGCTAACAGTATCACTCCCCATCTAAGAGACCACATAAACTCCACTAACATTGGCACAATGCCAACCGAGACGGGAGCATCAGTGGACAAGTTTTTTCAAGAAAGGGGAGAAACGTTGTCAAAGTTTATAAAATATGTTTTCAACCTTTCATTATAATCTTTGCTGATAATCAATTTGGGTAGTGCAATATAAACACTAAAACTAACCGTGCGTAAAATAACCATTGAGCATGCCCATGAAAACATTATTTCTTAATTCACCCATTGTGCAGTTACACTACATCAACTCAAGCAAAGCCACCAGATGAAATATCAACTTGTGGTGCAAGGTGTAGTATACCTGGAGGTTTATGTCCAACTACAGAACAAGTGTGAGGTTCAGCATCATGATATTAGGAATACTTGATGGATTTTGTTACACATTCATAATGTAAAGTCAAGAGTTCTACCTGTTCCTTCAGTTCCTCTTTTCTCACTGTTTTCATTGCCTCTGCTTGTTCCTGTTCACGTCGGGTCATTTGATTGGCTACCTCCATTTCCCTGATCAGTTGTTCTCTTCTCTGTAGAGATTCCTCTTGCTGGATCCTCAAATCTTCCATGTTATCTTCTATCTGCTGTTGTCTGCCCTCCAACACCTACAGTAGATACACAATCTAGTTTGGAGATAATTTCCTCTAACCAGTATGCTCTTTTGTTAGGGCTGTTCCATTTGAAAATATGTACCCCCCCCGGAAGGGGAAAAAAAAAAATATATATTGGTGGGTGGGGTTGTCCAGAATAGAAATCTCTTGGTGGTCCCTCCAGGTAATAAATTGCTTCTCTTGGTGATTGTTTAAGCCTGTAAAAATATTGCTTCTATGGGTGGGCCCTCTACCCATATGTACTTTGTTATTTGGAAAGGGATTCCTTTTTAAGGGGAGACGCGCGTTGACATATCGGGGCTGAACAATAAAAAAAATTGAAAATGAGATTTTGTATTTTTTACGTCCATAAATGTGCCCAATTTTCACATAAATAAATTTAATGGCTGACAAAATCATTGAAAATAGTTTAATTAATACCTAATTACTCGTGTTGTTAAACAGTCTCTGTCATTATTTGCCTAAAATAGCTGAAAACGGCAAGTTTTAGTCGTTGACAACAACCATTTCCAGGTCTAGATCGTTGGCGTTGTTGTTGTTGTTGTTGCCGCATATCGTTGGAAAGCTGAAGTTACAAGCTTGAATTTGGTTAGATCGGCAATCTTCGCCTCAATCCGGTGTATTCCCGAGAGAAAATATAGTCGAACTCTTACGGAAACATCCATATGTGGCAGAAGCTCATTATCATACGTCTCGGGGTCTCGAAAACATCCTTTTATGGCGAAAGCTCATTACCATATCACTTCCGTGGATAGCGGAGCGTCCCGAGTGACGTCAATGGATGGCTGTGGGCATGCGCGGTCGGTCACTTCCGTAGCAACGGCTCAGAAGGAAATGGCGGCTGTTTCATCGCTTCAACTGTTTGAAGCGTGAAAAAACAATAAATCATGCCTATGCACAATTTTTGTATCGTTTGAACGTACCAAGATGTCAAGGAAATAGTAGAAACGACTCGTGGCTGTAGACACCGAATAAAACTACAGTTTTTACGCTCCAGAGCGCCACTACGATGGTGTACAGCCAAGCATTTGCCATTTTCTCTGAAATCAGTTTTCCGGCCGATATCGTTCTTTAGAAAAAATTGTTTTCCCTTCCAAATAAAAAATGTGGGTGGGTGGGCTGCTATGATGAAAAAAAAATGCTTCTCTCCCAGGTTGTACTGGACATTTATTTGCTGTGCTTGGTGGAGGCAAGGAGAATTAATTTGCATATATTGGTTGTTGGGGTGTACAAAGTTTCCCTTCCGGGGGGGGTACATCTTTTTAAATGGAACAGCCCTTACTAGAATTCGATATATTTTATTTTCTTACTATTGCTAAATCACCTGACAACGTTGACTGACAGTGTGCCGGCATTCCCTGGTGTTTTATCAGAAATTCAACCACTTTGGTTTGATGCTTAAACAATAAAAATTGAGTGAAGGAATATTTGAATGTTAAATTTACATTCATATCACATAAGTCAGTGTTACCTCTTTCATAAGTTTTTCTCGTGCCAGTCTTTCCTTCGCCCACTCCGACTCTCTCTTCTGCCACACCCGGGCCGCTTCATCTCTGTGTGCAACAGTATATGGAGTTACTAAATTTTCATGTGGATATTGACTGAATTTTTAATTCAATTTGAAATATATGGACATTATAGTTCCCTGTTTACAGACATCGTTTTCCATGTTATTTATTTCTGTGTCATTGTGACAGTATTTTATTTGAGCTTAAAGGTGAACTGCAAAGCTTTTAATTTTATCTAAATTGTTGCTTATATACATCTTGTCTTATGTGACATAACTTTTATACGTTTTTGGGGCAAATATAGTTTGCAAAATTGTACTAATAACAATATTTAAGTTATCCTGTTATAAATCCTTCTTGAAAACTTGCATCGCTTGTCTTTCTTGGTTTGTAGAACGTTATGACGTTATAGTGGTCCCCTTCATTCAAGTTTTATTCAAATGTGACGTCATGCTACGTCGGATGAATGAACGAGGACCACTATAACGTCATTACGTTCCAAAAACAACGGGAGGCAAGCGAGGA